>JAJGOT010000102.1:0-72500 GCA_022457155.1 Cladopsammia gracilis | reverse complement strand
TGCGTGTAAGAACTAGGCAATCCTCTATTTTTCCGCGGCATTTCGCTTTCCCCACATAAGATGGTTTAGGTTTTTCTTACTGAGAATATATCCACCTATGGACACCATGTTTTTTTTTAAATAAAATGTACTGGAACTTTATTCAAAGTGATGTTTCTTTTGTACTACAAGAGTTCATCCAATCGCGAAACTCCAAAACAATGTCCAAGAAAGGCTTGTAATTTTACATGTTTCCCACATAGAATTTTGGTTGCATTAAAACTCAGAATAGTTTTCACTAAAAGGGAACCAGTTATTAAACTAGAGAGAAATAAATGCACTATATGGTTAAGTGATGGTAGATTTTCACGTTTTAGCCAGTGAGGTGGACGGTTTCAACAATATCACAATTAACACCTTTCTGCATTCCTTGCCGTTAGATTGCCTAGTTCTTACTAGGACCATTACTTAAAAGAAACATGTGCCATATTTATAGCACATCAGTCCTTCATTTATTGCCGTATTCAAGCATTCACTCAACTCGCTTGACATTCGTCTTTCTGTTCATTCGTTTATTCGTTACTTCGTACCTTTGTTCGTTGCCGTTAGTTGATTTTGCTTTCTTGCGTTACAGGCAGACTTGTCCTACACGTCCATCTACTTTTACCCAACCTCGGCCCCAACCTGTGCTATCAAAATCCTTTCCTCCACCTCCTCAGGCCGCGAGGGGCACTGGTTTTTCGCCTCCCAGGGCGCCTGTTCCTCGACCCTCACCAGCTGCAGCAGCGGTAAATACGTATTTTAAATAGTTCGTTTATGTTTGTGATATGAACTATGCGAGGTTTTTCATTTCTATCCTAAAATTTGTATTTATGTTAGTTCAAAACTAACAGAGAGAAGCTTAAATTCACGTTTTCAACGATAAGAAACTTGCCTTATTACACGAAATTTTCGTGATGGCAAAATTACGCGACTTTGGAAAAAGCATGTTGTGTAACACTCAGGGCCGCATATTTACGTCTAACTAAGACTGCGGTTTTAAGACAATTAACCCTTTAACACCCATGAGTACCAAACATCAAAATTTAATAAAAATCCCAAGTATCATTTTGTAAAAATTTTAAAAACAAATGGTACCATGCAAAAGTACTGCCAAAGAGGTTTCATTTGAATGGTCACACCATAGGATTTCGTCCACAGACTCAAAAGTTAGAACAAATGGTACCATGCAAAAGTACTGCTGAAGAGGTTTCATTTGAATGGTCACACCATAGGATTTCATCCACAGACTCAAAAGTTAGAACAAATGGTACCATGCAAAAGTACTGCTGAAGAGGTTTCATTTGAATGGTCACACCATAGGATTTCATCCACAGACTCAAAAGTTAGAACAAATGGTACCATGCAAAAGTACTGCTGAAGAGGTTTCATTTGAATGGTCACACCATAGAATTTCATCAACAGACTCAAAAGTTAGAACAAATGGTACCATGCAAAACTACTGCTGAAGAGGTTTCATTTGAATGGTCACACCATAGGATTTCATCAACAGACTCAAAAGTTAGAACAAATGGTACTATGCAAAAGTACTGCTGAAGAGGTTTCATTTGAATGGTCACACCATAGGATTTCATTAACAGACTCAAAAGTTAGAACAAGTGGTACCATGCAAAAGTACTGCTGAAGAGGTTTCATTTGAATGGTCACGCCATAGGATTTCATCAACAGACTCAAAAGTTAGAACAAATGGCACCATGCAAAAGTATTGCTGAAGAGGTTTCATTTGAATGGTCACACCATAGGATTTCATCAACAGACTCAATAGTTAGAACTACAACACATGTCTCTGGTTAATAGACCTCCACATCAGATTATAAATTGGACATTTTAAATGTTATTCTGGTCTGTGCTATATGCCTTCCTCACACTGTTTACAGCAAACAACGTTTAAACATTATAGGGTTCGCGAAATTGAAATTGGTTTAGATCGCCCGTCAAAACTTCGTTTAAATTACCGGTCCTACGGTTTGGCTATTTCCGTGGGGGAGGTGGGGAGTACATGACCAATATTTGGGTATAGGGGTTCCGCTGAGGGCTGAGACCCTCACCCTTTTTAGGACAAAAAAGAAACGAAAATACCTGCCCACTGTTAGACAACACCCGCTATTTTCGGACTCTGTCTAGGACAAAGAAACCATAACTGGAATCATACCCTGTTTAGGACAGATTCAGACCCTGATTCACGTTAAATGATATATCCTGTCCAGTGGCACGTCCCCGTATAGGTCATATAAGGGAGTACCCTCCGGGTCGCTATTTTGGGTAACAGATATACGGACTTACCGATCTTAGGTAAAACGTCATTGAAAGGGAATCCCGATGGGACAATAACTTTGAATTATATTCATTTGTTGACTATCGTCGCACGGTACGTTAGAAATTATATTATCTTCATTTTATTTTATGGTCGTATTTACCTTTTTTATTTAGTTTCTTGGAATGGATCGTTTGCATATTTTAGCATTCCGAACGTAAAGCCAAGTTTCCATATAATCGTCCGCGTCGTCTCGGTCGTCTGAAAAAGTGAGAGCGCGCGGTCGTTAGCAAAATTCCTGGGACAAACTGATGTTTTCTGGGATAGATTTGGATCGCCTCGGTCGTCTCTGTCTGTGTGAATGGTTTCGATATGATCGCTTCAGATCTTTCACGGTCGTCCCGGTCGTCCGGATAGAAGTCAGTTCTATCCAAGCGACCGAGGTCGTCCCGGTGGTTCCAGTCGTTGGCGATCGTCCGGGGCAGTGTTTCCGTACGATCGTCCCAGTCGTCTCAATAGTTTTTTAAACGACTGTGACGACCAAGACAACCCAGATGATTATATGGAAACCAGACTTCAGGGCTGCTAATTCCGACACTAACGTTGCATGGTCGCCACGTTCGTAAATCTAAAGCAACGTTGTAGTCTTGGTGTCTTTTTTTACTATTTTTCATGTCTCGTGAGTTAACCTGAACTTTTTATAAAATTACAAACTAACAGACAGCCAGTGCAGCACAACGTCAGAGAAAGACCCAAGATACAGTGAATCGAGCTGAATCTTCAGGAACCGACTGTATTGTCTGTTCAGAAAACACGGCTACTGTTACATTTAATCCGTGTGGCCATAAGGTCACTTGTTCAGGTAAGACAAAATTGGGAAAAAGCCCAAAACACACATTCACAGACTCAAAAGTTAGAACCACCTTATACAGCTTAACAAACAGAACCCCAAGAAAACCAAGTAAGACTTCATCCACAGACTCAAAAGTTGGAACCACCTTGTACAGCCTGATAAACAGTACCACAGGAAAGTACTGCTCAGCAGCTTTCATTTGAATGGTCACACTTTAGGATTTCATTCACAAACTCAAAAGTTAGAACCACCTTGTACAGTTTAATAAACAGTACCACAGGAAAGTACTGTTCAATAGCTTTTATTTGAATGGTCACACTTTAGGATTTCATTCACAGACTCAAAAGTTAGAACCACCTTGTACAGCATAATAAACAGTACCACAGGAAAGTACTGCTCAGTAGCTTTCATTTGAATGGTCACACTTTAAGAATTCATCCAGTCTCAAAAGTTAGAACCTCCTTGTACAGCATAATAAACAGTACCACAGGAAAGTACTGCTCAATAGCTTTCATTTGAATGGTCACACTTTAAGAATTCATCCAGTCTCAAAAGTTAGAACCTCCTTGTACAGCATAATAAACAGTACCACAGGAAAGTACTGCTCAATAGCTTTCATTTGAATGGTCACACTTTAGGATTTCATCCACAGACTCAAAAGTTAGAACCACCTTGTACAGCATAATAAACAGTACCACAGGAAAGTACTGCTCAGTAGCTTTCATTTGAATGGTCACACTTTAGGATTTCATCCACAGACTCAAAAGTTAGAACCACCTTGTACAGCATAATGAAAATCGCCACAGGAAAGTACTGCTCAGTAGCTTTCATTTAAATGGTCACACTGGAGGATTTTATCCACAAACTCAAAACTTGGAACCACCTTGTTTAACCCAGTTAATACCACCACAGTATGGTACTGCTCAGTAGTATTTATCCGAATGGTCACAATGTAGGTACCTTTAGTTTTCTTAATTACGATTTATAAAGCTCAAAAAATTACGCGCGATATGATTGGTCAGATCGAGTTTATTCTCACGCATGTGACGTAGAGCGCGTGCTTTATCGAATTTTTATTGCATGCATGCATACGACACCAGAATGAGCGCTCAATGCATGGGACATTTTATAAAGGAAATAGTAAACTTGCTTTGTTGAATTATATATAAACCTGAACAAAGCACTCGGTTACGTTTACAATTCCCTTATTAAAGGGAATTTAAAAAGGGTGTGCCTGGTTATATTCTCTCCTAACTGCGCCGTATTTTTGGTGTTCATCTTATCTTCGCACACAAGCCACCGATGGCTCACACGATCGCATCCTATACCGGTGTCTGTAGCATGAGGCGTGTAGGAATACTGGTACTTCCCCTGGATAGGATACTAGTCCGTCGCAGGGCTACCCCCATTTATACACCTGTGCGGAAAGAGCAAACTATTTTGACTAAGGAAACAATGCGACAGCAGAGACAAGACCTCTAACCATTGACCTTCAGATGCGAAGTCTTGCGCGTTAACCACAACATCACTGCGCCTCTAAACTCGTTTTGTCTTTAATTCACCTTTTTTTTTCCTTTGCAGTTTGCTCTCTCAAACTAAAACGTTGTCTGAAGTGCAACGCTGCAATTCAACAAAAAACGGAACCAGGTATGTTGATGGCGATTCTATTTATTCATTACACAGTTTGTTTTACCCCGAAAGTAATCAGTTGCGTGTCTCTACTGTGATCATCCAGGTTAAGGAAGGAATTGTCGGGCGCTGAGTTTGGAAACCAGGAATACCAGTTGTGTGTTAAGCATGATTGACTAAGCGAAGGAAGTCCTTAAGCCCCGTCTACACGAGCAATTTTTATGTGGCAACTGTATGTGGCAATTTTTATTTGCCCGTGTAGGTGATCGACAAATATTTGTTGTTAATTTGCATCAGTAATAATTTCGCACAGCGGAGATGCCCATGGAATAAAGGCTAGGGTACAAAGCAAGATGGCGAAAGTCACTAGAAGAAGACTGGGACTGGGGATTAGGGACTGGGTTGTACAGATGACGTCGATATGTCACATTTTATGTGGCGTCTCGTCCACACGGACAATTTCGGTATGTGGCAATTTTTATTTGCCACCTAAAATCTAACATGCCAGCTTTTCAGCAAATACAGTTGTCACATAAAAATTGGTCATTTTTCATCATCTACACGGGCAAATAAAAATTGTCACATAAAAATTGCTCGTGTAGACGGGGCTTTAAAAAGGTTGTTGTGCGTGACTGTTGTTTGAACTCACATGTACCAGTTGTAGTGTGATGGTCCAGATGAAGGTAGTCCTCAGAACAGTGTTGAGGTTGACTAATGTTTGTACCCAGGTTTTTCGGCAGTTTGTCTAGAGTGAGCGTCGAATGAGAGTAGTCCTTAACACTTTAAGCCCTAAGAGTGATCAGCATCAAATTTCTCCTTGTAATATCAATGCCTTATCAATCAAAAAGGTCATGAGAATTAAGGACATGGATCACGCGATGAATTCTCTTGATATCCAAACAATTTCTTCCAACTGCTTCTATAGGAAATGTATAGGGACAATTAATGAGAATTTAAAGTTTGATATTAGGGCTTAAAGGAGCGACAGTATGTTATGGTGATTTTAAGGTTTTCGGGTCAAAACTGCCTCAAAGTAAAACTGTTCTTTTATTATACACGAAATGCTTTTTTCAAACTCATTAATATTATTTTCATGAGGAAAATATAAAGGAAATTAATGTTTAATGAGTGTTTGGAAATCAGATAAAAAACTCCTCATTTTTGCAGCCTTAATTTCTCCTTCTAAAATCATTTTGTTTGAGAAGTAATATCAAACATTCGACACAGTATTTCATCGCAAGATCAAACACCTCGAAGTTCGTCAAAAATAGTCGCTGCGCTTCGTATTTTCAACTGTCTTCTCAGTGTTTGATCATGTGATGAAACACCGTGTCTCATGTTTGATATATTACTTAGAATACTAAGAGGAAGATATCAAGTGAATTCTCGAAGAGAGAATAAACCATAATCAGAGTATTAGTGAGTTTTCCGAGACAGAAGCAATAAACGTGAAAAATAGCCCAATTTTTTTCAAGTTGCAATCCATTTCCATCCTGGCCATCTGCAAGCCAAGACAATTATTTTTACTCTTAGAGCACTAGTAGAATAATTTGAAACAAAACTGAACCATTAGTTTTGTTTTTTCACTGATATAAAGATGTATTTTGGCTTTTTAAAGTAACACCAAAAATAGTGACAAAACCCCTTTTTTAAAGAACGTTCAAGTCGCACACGAGCTACAAGTGGCACACGGAAGAGTCTACATTCCATAGCTCAGAAGGAGGTCGGACACCTTATTGAGACTTACATAACGGAGTAACTGGTTAGCTTTCAGTTGAGGTTGGGGTTAGCAGTTTATATAGTTAAATTTAGGCCTAAACAACCCGAGAAGCTAGGTGGTACTGTGGTACGGTAGGCTATGTTAGTCTAAATTGTTTGAACAAAAAAGTTCAAAAAACTGCGTGGCACTTGTGACACAATAAACAATAGAAAATGTTAATTTTGAAAAGTGCCGAAAATTTGAAAGTTTTCAAAGTAAGTCTAAGCCTAGCTGAGGTCACAGGTTCAATCCTGAGTGAGGATTTTAGATTTTCTTTTTTACACTGAAACATTTATTGAAAATTTATTGAAAGTGTCGACATTACGTTACATAATTCTCATTGTAAAATTCATTAATAATTCATTGGGGTACTAACTAATAGAAATGAGCCATTCCAATCACATGATTACCCTGTATAGGCTGATACAATCTTGATACAACTCACTAGTGGTTGTATCTAATTTGCATTCCAGATACAACTCACGAGTGGTTGTATCTAATTTACATGTGAATGTGAATAGTCCATTTCCGAGTTACGTTACACCTCGTTGTCAAAGCGAGGCTAGGCACAACCTTTCATATGAAATTGAGTTTTCATTCACATGCAAATGAAAACTCATTTTCATATGAAAGGTTTCGCACCTAGCCTCGCTTTGATAGAGAGGTTAAAGGCAACTCGGAAATGGCCTATTTCACAAGTTGTTTACTACATTCGCGTCCGTGTTGTATCGGCACTATACATTCACTCGCCTTCGGCTCGTGATTGTATAGGCCGATACAACACTGCCGCTCATGTAGTAAACATTACATAAGTGTCCGACCTCCTGAGCTATAGAAGGTAGATTCTACCGTGGCACACTTGGCGGTAGCTTAACCCAGCTGAAGCATGGAATCACTTGGAGTATTGCTACTTCTCCCAGGATGGTGTGCTAGTATGATGTCGCCGGTACCCATTTTATACACATAACTTGGCATAACATTAAGCATTTCAATCACAGACGAACGACGTTTATAAACCCTCTTATTTCGTACATTCCTGAGATTACATGCTTTAATTACTTTTCAGAGGGGACCCCTGTCAACACTCCGACCTTGATGGACGAGACGGACTACGCCGAGCGAATACGCATTCTAGAGTCTCGTTTGGAAGCCAGGGAAAATGTTATTCAGTGCCAAATATGCATGGAAAGAGACAAGGATATGGTCTTTCTTTGTGGTCACGGCGCCTGTAAAGAGTGCTCAGAGAGGCTTCAAATTTGTCACGTATGCAGGCAAACGATTCACAATAGAATAACAATATACTCATGAAGCAGTGTTTAGCTTGTTCCAGGCGCTCAGATAGTGGGTAGCCTGTTACAGGCGCTCAGATAATGGGTAGGCTGTTTCAGGCGCTCAGATAGTGGGTAGCCTGTTACTGGTGTTCAGATAGTGGGTAGCCTGTTCCAGGCATTCAGATCGTGGGTAACTGTTCCAAGCGCTCAGATAGTGGGTAGCCCGTTCCTGTTGTTCAGATAGTGGGTAGCCTGTTCCAGGCGCTCAGATAGTGGGTAACCTGTTCCAGTCGTTCAGATAGTGGGTATCCTGTTCCAGGCGCTCAGATAGTGGGGAGCATGTTCCAGTCGTTCAGATAGTGGGTAGCCTGTTCCAGGTGCTCAGATAGTGGGGAGCAACGGACAGGCGGCGCGCGAAGGAAAAATATTGCGATGAATCGTTTTTACTGCTTGTTCACGCGTCGGTTTTACGCTGCTTCCCTGCCCCACAATCTTCTGTAATGCCTGGATTAGGCTTAAAAGGACGCTGTCTCGCCGAAATAGCAAAATTTCGCTTAGCATATTTCCACGCTACATCGCCAAATGCCACCAAATATACAACTTGTTGGATAAAAAAATTCTACAGTGCAAAACAAAAGCAGTAGTGCAGA
The DNA here is from genome assembly GCA_022457155.1 of Cladopsammia gracilis. NCBI lineage: Eukaryota > Metazoa > Cnidaria > Anthozoa > Scleractinia > Dendrophylliidae > Cladopsammia > Cladopsammia gracilis. The sequence goes on along the minus strand of JAJGOT010000102.1, from coordinate 64,045 downwards.
ATTGCGAGGATTGCAGTGGATAACAGTTCATGAAATTTGATTGATTGATAGGCGGTCAAGATATCAGACTTGCCATACTTGGTAAATTTTGACTTTTGCAGCTGTTATTTTGTTCCTTTAGTTCATTTTTCTTTGTTTCTATCACTTTTGGCGATGGTTTCTTCCAATTTCAAGATAATAAAGTAAGCTCAAAGCAAGCTCCTGGCCATAATCATGAAAACACGATGTTTCAGCCGGGACTGTGTCCCTTTAAGAAGATTTTATATAACCATCTTTAGAACATCAAAACTGAAGTGGAAACCTAGTTTCCAAACGAGACTAACACAATTTGTATCAAACAAACACAAATTGATGCAAGACGCTACAAACGTGCGTTTGGTTAAGTAGGTTGTTATAACTTAGGTTCGTTCACGTGACATCAGGAATGTAGTGGTTTTAGTGCAATAGCTTTTATAGAAACATCGCAGGTATTTTCGTTACTAAAGAGCTTAGCTGTTGTGATCACAGCTAATTATAGCACATCACTTGCTAATTACACAACAAGACTTGAATGCGAGGAATGCGGCAAAGCGAAGAAAAAGACAAACAAACAAAGCTATAGAGCTTATAATAGGCCATTTCCGAGTTGCCTTTAGCCTCTCTATCAAAGCGAGGCTATGTGCGAAACCTTTCATATGAAAATGAGTTTTCATTCGCTTGCAAATAAAACTTATTTGCATGTGAATGAAGATTCATTTTCATATGAAAGGTTTCGCACCTAGCCTCGCTTTGATAGAGAGGCTAAAGGCAACTCGGAAATGGCCTATTCAGGTAGGCCGGCCGCTCAATTCTTTGCCTTTAATTTCCAAGAGCTCCAAGTCAAAATCCCAAATTTCATTTTGTAAAATATTGAAAAACAAATTGTTCCGTGTAAAAGTACTCCCAAAAAGATTTTTTTTGAATGGTCATATCATAGGATTTTGTCGATTGACTGAAAGGTTCGAACCACATTGCTGTGTCTCTAACTCTGGGAGTGAAAGGGTTTATGAATAGGACTACACCACAAGTCTCCGAGGAATCTTGAAGTAAATGGATTGATTAGTATTGGTATTGCCGGTCTGAGCATGGTTAATAGAATAAACTGGTTATGAAACTCAGTCAGTCCTTCGTTATATGTTTTTGTTCTCCATTTCGTTTGACCCTGCACAAAACACAAAAGGTATTGAAATGCCTGTGAGCGACTGACCAGTAGAAACATTTGGGCTCGGACGTTAAACAAAACAATGTGCACGGTCATGGTTCGTTCAACATAAAACAAAGCAGCTTTGTGCACTCTTTTTGAAATTTGTTGAGCTTCATAACCAGTTTGTTCTATTAACTATGGTCTGATCAAACTCTTCCCGCTCTTGAAGCATAGTTAAAATACAATGGTTACGAAATCTTAGAAATGTCTTTGTTCCATGTTTTTGTTATCGTTTTTCGGTCTTGACCGTGGAGGGGCAGTACGCAGCCGGCCTTACAAGGTGTTAACTGATTTGCTGAGAAAACAATAGAACAAACAACACAACAATGGACCCTAGACCTAAAAACAATAGAGCTGCGTGATACCCAGGTCCATTGAAATTAGAGGTTGTAAAGAGCTGCGTGGTATCTGACCGTGCACGACAAAATAGATGTTGATATTTTGTTCGAGCAACTGACCAATAGAAATGGTGCTATTCAGTTATTCAGTCATTGTGTGTGATCAAAAGCAAAAGATGTGCACGGTCAAGTATGGTTCAACATAAAATTCAACATTATCGAAATCAACACATTCAACATTATCGAAATCTGCAACAACGTTATCGAAATCTACAAGGTTTTATAACCAGTCCCTCGATTAACTGTGCTTGAAGGTTTTACTTTTTTCGTCCCAACGTGGCATGCGACTGAAAAGCGCGCGAAATTTCCGCGGTGATGTTGACAGCCGTAGCCACAGCAACTGACGATGTTTCTTTTAGTGTCTTTTTCTGTCTGCGTCTGTTAAAACATGGCTTTGACCGCAATTGCGAAAAGGCCTAGTTTTCTAAGACTAACCTGGCCTGCGTTTCTTAACGTCCCGGAATTTTATTTTGGCCCGAAGGTCGGTTAAGTGTTTAGCCAGCAAACCGGTGCAATGTTTTTCATCAACTTGAATTTTATTGTTTAGCTTTTAAAATCAACGAAAATTGAACCTATGTTGGTAAACAGTCTGCAAGTAAAATATTTTTTCGGGCCCGAAAAGTCATTCGGGAGTTTTTAGACCAATCTAATAATAAGGGGGTTTAAAATACCGTGAAACATATTAACACTATAAGAACAGTTTCTTTTTAAATAACACTTAATTTAATTTTGATGTCAACGTCATCAAAGCAAAAAAAAATCAAAGCAAACTTACAGTGGTATTTCGGATACTATGTGAATACAGAAAAAAAAGAAAGCTGAAAATAACTAAACAACAGGGTAACCTGCATTCCCTTCATTAAAAAGAAAATTATTTGTCTTAATGAAATGGAGAAAAGGGACAGATTTAAGAGAGTGTGTGTCAGATAACGAAAGCTTTACGTTATTTTTGTTTGTAAAAATGTCCCCCGCGAGGAATGACGGGAGTTAGGGCGATAGTTCTTACACTAAAGGAGATAAGCTAATTATTCAATAGTTAGATAAATAAATAAAACACAAACAATATTACAATATTTTAAAATTGTTTTGTCCTTAATGGATACCCTGTTATGACCTTTACAAGATAAGGTCGTTGATGATGTCATACGATGCTACATGACGTCAATGTGTTAAGCTCCGTCTTGGATCTGCCATCTGCCCATTATTTCCAAAACAAATCCCCCCCTATTGATCCAAAATGGAAATATAATTCAATAAATATATGCTAAAATAGTCTAAAACTGTACAAAATAACGAAGAAAATGTCCACAAAAATGGAATTTAGTCAAAAAAACTAAACATTTTTCTCAACGCGGCCTATGAAAACTTGGTTTCTCATGGATACATTATATAAATGCATTACATATCAAAATGTGCCTTAATGAACATTGAGTAGCTACTGATAGCCTTAGGCCCAGTTCAAACGTCGAACTTCACATGTGCCGAACCTAATGCAAATGAGCAAAATCTATTGTTCTTGCTAATTTGCATTAGGTTCGGCACATGTGAAGTTCGACGTTTGAACTGGGCCTTAGCCTCTCAAAATAACGGGTGTTTCTTCGTGTTGCGGAAGCCATTGTTGGTTAGCGTTCGTGTTGTGGTGTGGGTATTGTTCAGTGTCTATTGAATCTTTTGTTTTACGTCATTTGGTGATCACACCATCCGCAACACCAAGAAACTACCAAAATAACACACAATACGTTATATTCTGTGACTGCTTACATGACGCAAATTTCAAGTTCATCAAGGAAGCTGGATGAATGTCAATGTCCGCCATTTTGGATGGAAAGCTTGCGAAAATAAGCTTCAATTGTCGATGAGTTCAAAAGAAGCCGTGCTGAAGCACTGGCCCGTTTCGAAAAATACCATAATAATTTTTTATGTGCAAGCTCAGCTTCACTGGGGTGTAATTATTCAAGTCTCCTTTGTTAGAATGGCACAATGGAATTCAGAGTACATGTAGGAACGCTAGGACGTAGCATTGTGTGTTCGCATACAAATGTGCACCTTATGCAAATAGACCAATTCCGATATATTAAAATTCATACTTGGCTCCGAGGCTTAGGGGAATAAAACAAAAGAAATCACATCGAGGTTCAGGGATGAATAATTTGTTTCTTTTGTTTTATTCCCTTAAGCCTCGGAGCCAAGTATGAATTTTAAGATATCGGAATTGGTCTATTGCCAAGAAGTTGAAGCATAGCACGTGTAGGTCGTGCTGAAAACAAAAGAAATTGGAAAAATCAGGCTTACATCAAGCACCACACCCAAACCTGCACTTTAAAGAGTATTATGGTATTTTTCGAAGTGGCCTATTAAAGATCGGGCAGTTAAGATGACAACTCCAGCAGCACATTCAACGGTTGTTTTCTGCAGTAAATTGGAAGGTAAACTAACATTTCATTGTGAGTCTCACAGAACATGGCATGCGCAGAAGGGACTGCAGGATATGGGTGACATTAATAGAATATTGGGACAAGTTCATAATATTGAAAGACATTCCTTTTAACGACACTCTCAGGGTGGCTCTTTGCTGATACAGTATAAAGTTCACAAATCTTGGGCCCAGGACTTCCCAAGTATTGTACTATGAATGATGCGCATGTCCTGTGTTGTCCGCACTTGAGCCCACACTCTGTTTCGCTGGTGACCTTGGTTTGAAGTAGCAGAAAACCTGCTATTGAAATATCTTTGCCTGACTCCGCGTAGCGAAAGAAGCTCGATCTTACTGTTGACGGCAAAATAAACAATTAAGATGACATTGTGTCGGTATCATATAAGTCGCGAGGTACAAAGTAGGAGTCCGGGGAGGGGGGTACTCTCATATGTAAGCTATACGGGTATGTGCCGCTGTGAAGGGTATGTTTTTCTGAAATAGGGTATAGAAATCAGAGAGTTTTGGTCTAGAATAGGGTGTTATTTACAGGGAAATGAAGAATTAATTCTAATTTCCCGTCAGGGTTATCTACTCGCTTCTGATTGGTCTAAACAATGAAATTAAATGAGTTACGTCATAGCTTGCAACCGTGAAACCTTCCCTTTAAGTGCTACTTTATAAAGGTACTTTAGCTCATTTATCATGTTATCTTCAATATATGATATATTCCAGCTTAGGTATTCTCGATCACAAAATTGATGTGCTTGTTCTCTGTGTGTGTTCTCTTTGAAATGGTCGGTCTTTGATATGGGATGCCAGTCCATCACAGGGTTACCACCAACATAACATTAGGTTTCTATAGATGAACCACCTGGGAGTATTACTACTCCCCCCCGCCCCCCCCCCCCCCCACCCCCCACCCCCACCCATTCCCTGGATAGGATGCCAGTCCATCACAGGATTATCCCCGACAATATACCTATTTACACACCTGGGTGGAGAGAAACAATTTGAATTAAAGGTCTTAAAGGGTCTTGTCTGTACACGACGACCACCCGAACCATGAATCTAATGGGTCATGTCGTACCCCCTTAGAACGAGTTGTTTTATTGGCTCACCAAAACAATAGATGAATGACCTAAACAATGCCCCTATCCCTATAAACAAGCAGGTACTGTTTTAGAACGGCCAATGAAAATAGAGGTTTATGAGAGGTACGACCCTACCGAATCTAATCACCGACCTTCAAGTTCCAGGCACTAGAAAAATTTATCACCGCTCTGCCCCGGTTCTCGTCTTTGACGGCGTATATATATAATTCAAACAGAGCTTAGTGGTTGTACATTTATAAAAAAGGTTGTGATGTCAAACTATCCGCTCTCACCTTGAGTACACGGAGTTACAAGATTACGCCGACAATACACCTCCGTGTCATTTTCATTGTCCTTTGTCCAAATCCACTTAGCGCTATCGTCGATACTTTCGATCTTTCCCCATGGTAATGTGTTGGCAGTGTTAGGCGCAATCGACGTCGCTTTTGGCCAATCATCGTCTTGATATGTTCTCATATACCACCCTTGTGTAGCCCACGTGACACACTTCCATGAAATGTCGGTGACCAATCCGTTTTCCAACGATCCCAGAATTCCTCCTTGCCAAGGCTGCGGATTGCCCGTGCACTTAAGAGCTATCACGTGACTTCCTGGCGTTAGCTCGTATTGGTGGAAACCTTTATTTTTCACATCAGTAGCGCCCTCCCCTACGAGCACTCCATCCACGTATAGTGTGAGAAAGCTGTCACATGTGATGTTGAATTTGACGGCAGCGGTAGTGCCTTTGCAATGCAAACAAATAACATGAATAATTAAAAAAGCGAGACCCACAAGTGACGGTAATGAATGTATTTATTAATCCTCGTCGCGTAGCTCCCTGAAAATTCTGGACACGCGTGTCTGTCCACGGAGACGGATCCCGGAATATTCCGGATTTCCGAACACCTTCGTTTCTCTGATATGTAAGCTCGCCAAACCTCGGGCAAGATGAAGAGTCGGCACTTTGTTGTGCTGATTCAGAGGGATCCTAAATAATCACCCGACAGAGATCGGAAGACTCGAAGATAATAATAGATATGATTAGCATAGTAGATAAGTACAGATAGTTAACGCTCCACGTAGGTTTAGAAAAACAAGATGGCCGCTAATATTCTGTTTGTTGACGAAGGAACTATTGACGTCTTGCTGTCACGTAATAATTTTTTTTAAAAAAAGAAAACGCAACTTATGTGGGTCTTTACAAAAAGCAAGAACATTTAAAAACTAAGTAATAACTAATTTACTAGCCTGTTCCAGGGGTTCAGATAGTGGGGAAAGCGCGAATTGTTGGGGAAGGAGCGAAAAAAAGCGAGCGAAAAAAATACGGACAGACGAGGGAATTGTTAAGTTTGTTTAAAGGCGTTCCCTCGCTTCCTCTCCCCAGTCTCCCCGCATTTTTTAGCTCGTTTTTCTTCGCGCCTTCCGCAACTTCTATTCGCGCTTTCCCCACTCTCTGAACGCCTGGAACAGGCTACTAATTTACGTAATTTATGTAATTTTAATTGTTATTTAATTTATATAATTTTATTTATGTAATTTTTTGTAATTTACGTTATTTATGTACACCTAACTGCAGAAACATTGTCATACGTTAACTGATATTTACAGAAGATGCAAGAAGACAAATTGTTAAGAAGTAAAAATATACTATTTCCTGGGATAAAAATTAATTCATTTATCTGATAGAGATTTATTTGGGGGAAATATTTTTTGTTGAAAGGTCATGTATGCGAAAGAATACCTCTGCAAATGCACTAAGGTAATTCATTCCTATTTAGCATTTTGCAATTTCTATGACATAATTCAATAATGTACAGCTCTGGTAATATCAAGCTACTTAAATTTATAAAGGTATCTATTTACAAAAATGCGCTTGAATGCCTCAGTTCACACTCTAGGGAGTAGGAATTCGTGTCCTCGTCCTCTAAAGGTCATGTTACAACGACGATTTTTAGCACAACAAAATTAACGACAGGTATGTTACACGAAATAACTTTAGTAAAATTCGTATTTTTGCGTTGCAATTAGTTTTTGAAGCTGATTCAAAAAAATTAGCAACGCAAAAATTACACCCATGTTGCGCTAAAAATCGTCGTTGCGAATCGCCTCGTGTAACATCACCTTAAGGCCCGTTTACACGTGCGATTTTTGATGCGATATTTGTCGCGCACTCCAATGCAACTTTTATCGCAAGTGAAAACTAGCGGCGATTTCTGTGCAATTTGGGTGGGACATTGCTTTGATTTGCTGTGATTTCCCAAAACTCGCCTCCAAGTTGCATCAGATTTCGAACATGTTCGAAACCTTTGCGACATCGCGCAACAAATCGCGCCCAAATCGCACTGAAATCGCCGCTAGTTTACACAGGCGATTTGAAGATGCAACTTGCGGGCGACAAAAATTGCACCGAAAATTGCAACAAAAAATTGCACAAAAAATGGCCTGTGTAAATGGCTTTTAAGAACCGTCTCTCTCTTTTGTAGGAAAGTAAATCGTATAAGACGTGTTCATTGTCACTAGTTATTGTATCGAATAGGTCCTTACTGATCTCTATTAACAATAACGTCAGATATCTTAATGGTCTTCAATGTGCATCCAAATCGAAAAGGCTCGCTTAATAAAGCTTTCAATGTAGGAGTAATTAGCTGTCTGTCTAGCCAGTGTGATCGTCAGTTGAAAAAGAGAATTGTTGGTGACCGTGATGTTTAATGTGTCAGTTGTTTGTCTAGAACAGTGGAACAACCCCGTTAATACGACCTCTGATGAGCCATAAAAGGGGCGACTCGTATTTTAAGGGTTAAAAAGATAAAACCTCAGAACGTTTTCGATACAACGGACAAATTATAATTCGGAAATTAGCTATGCCCTTTGTAACAGTCGGCGTTGCAATTAATCACCATAAATCACAAATTGCAAATGTTATTATAAACCGAAAGCTTCTGTAAAGTTCGACCAAGCTTACTACTAAATGCGTTAGGTATTACAAAGTGCCACGAGCTCATGGTTAAGTGCGATAGTTACATATGTGTCACCGTGAGTCATTACAAAATGCGATGATTATTACAAATTGCGACAAGTACTACAAAGTCAGTCTACAAAGTACTACAAAGTCAGTCAGCCCGTGCAGTTTGCCGACTGGTAATCGGCAATAAATACAATATCAACGTCTCCATGAATCACTTTCATCATGTCCTTTGCATAGAACGATGAAAGATAAGGAACAACTGAACAAACAATTCACAGTTACCTATACTTCACAATTATATTGAACACGAAGATAAAATAAATGCGCCCAACAGTTCAAAAGCTTTTTGTTGCCGTATTAGAACCATTAAACGCCTTCGGATTTAAATGTTTCCCCTCAACTTTGAAAGTTAAATTTCTACTGAGCAGATTCAATGAAGGTTATCGCGAGGCCTTCGCCATCTCTAAAACCACATGGAGCTATAGTTTCCTTTGCCGGATAATGCTGTACGATATTTTGGTAACAAATATTTCAAGCTCCAGCTGTCTATGAACACGTTTCTTTGGAAATTTCCCCAGTCGACGTTTCAAAAACGGAGTACTTTCAAAAGTCCTTCCCGTAAAACGTCGGATAATATTGCTACTTTGGATATGTTTCCTTGGAAATTTCTTCCTGTCTCTAACAATGTAAACAAAATAGATTTTCCGGTATATTTTCGGTTTCTACAATGACCCGAAGGCACCTTATGTTTCGTTTCTTGACCGTGTTGTAGATAGCTGGAAGCCGCTATAAAGTTGACTGCCTAGAACGAACCCCAAGAAACTCAAAATAATATAAATTATAATTATTTCAACAATATCCATGACTTCAAAATATTCATACCTTTGTCGCTGCAACATAGAATACTAGGACTTTCCTTCAAAATCAAGATTACCCAGACAATTCCAAACACTTTGGACATGTTTCTCATCTTTGCCTGAAGTAAATCATTTTTCTGTGCCTTTGATGGGCGGTTGCATCGATTTATTTACTCAATTCGTATTTTTTTCCTTCACAAACAGAACTCGCAAGATTAAAGCCCCTGCTGGTACGCAATTGAAATAAAATTGTGTTTAGGATTTGACAATAAGAACAAACCATTATCTTCCCATTGTAACAACCAATCGGATATTCGCGTGTCATAGCAGTTTTCAATGTGTGAATGAAATTTCCAATTAACAAGTGCTTCACCAGTTAGCATGGGTCAGAAGTGCAAACAGTGATATCGTTTGCGTATTTAGGAAGGAAAACTTCCTGTATCTTTTCATTTTCATCTAAAAAAAATCCGTTTTTGAAATGAATCTTTCCGTAAACTCTCTCAGTAATTGAAAATAGAATGTTCTATGAAAAGACCAGAAGAACAGAAGATTTCGTTTCTTCCTCCAGGGCAAACATGAAAAGGTATATAAAATAAAATGCATTGTTAATGAGTTAAACTTGCCCAAAAAGAAAGTTATTACTTTTTGTTTCGCAGTATTTGCACAAATCGAAATATGTAAATTTATGACTCGAAGGGGCAGTGCTCACTGTGTCACTGAAAGGAAATGTTCCAAGCTTCGAGTCTGTGAATAAAATGCTGAAGTGTGATCGTAACATTTAAATGAAAGCTTTATTTGAGCAGAGCGTTTCCGTGTCGATGTTTGTTTCGTTCTCGTTCTTTTGAAAATATATATACCTTGATTTTTACAAACCATGCTGTTCTGTTGATTGTCTAAGAGTGTGCGTTGTTATTCGTTTATTTGTTCTTTCAAAAGTCCGCAATATAAAAAAGATGGTTATTGCAAGTCTTTTTTCTCCTCCGCTCTCTCCCTTTCCCTTTTCTTTATATTTTGTACGATTTTCAAGCTGATTGGAGTCACAAAAACCTTGTCTGAGCGTACTACTCGTAGTTGTTGGGAAAATGCTGCAACTGTTCCTCGACTATGTTTTAAAATAACTAGGTAGATATATATCTATTTCGTTTGAATGAAGTAATTGAAAAGTATCACGTTAAACATTAATCGTAGCACGAATTTGGCGATCTTTATCGCGCACCTAGGATATTCATTTCCTTTCGGGAACAAGATAACAAAAAAAGATATTAATAAAAATAACATCTGCCGACATGCATATTTGCACAATGTTTTTATTGAGCAAACGCAATACTTCCAGTTTAAAAGGCGCAAAAGTCAAATTAAATTGTAATTTAAGAACATTAAGAAAGAACTCAAGGCCGCGAAAATTGATTTCTTTATTCTTTGTGAAAAATATTTCCATTATACGTCATGTGGGTTTTTTTTCTATAAGTATTATGTCTTCCTGTATTTACCAAGAGTTGGACATAATTTTTTGGAATAAAACATTTTTTTGTCTTTTTTTTTTTAAATTGACAAATTAATTAAAGAGAACCAAAGGCCACATAACTTCGGGAATAAAGAATAAATATACTTGATCAGAAAATTTCAAAGTTAATTATAAATACTCGGATGAGAATGACGAAACGACACGAATTGAGAATTTTGAAAATCAGCGATACTTTTAAAGCAAAAATATATTCACACAAAGTATATCCTTCAAGTAACACGAGTGTTTCATCAGGATTTCCTAACATCGAGAAGTTGGTTGAAAAAACGAGGCGCAACAGAGTTTTTTTCACTGACTTCGAGATCTTTCGATACCTAATGAAACACTATTTCAAGTGTTTGATATAGCTTCTTAAAATGATCATTAAATGCAGAGAAGACGAAGGAATAAAAATCGCCCAAAATCTATGCTAATTAACCCTTTAAGCCCTAATATCAAATTTTATATTCTCATTTCTTGTCCCTATACATTTCCTATAGAAGTGTTGGGGAGAAATTGTTTGGATATCAAAATAATGTATCTTGTGTGATCATGTCCTTAATTCTCATGACTTTTTTGATTGATAAGGCATTAATATTACAAGGAGAAATTTGATGCTGATCACTCTTAGGGCTTAAAGGGTTAAGCACTGATTCAAATTGGTTAGCTTTTATTTACTGTTGCAAATTACTGGCCTGCCGTGGAAATGGATTGCAACTTGAAAATTGGGTCAATTTTTTCAACTTTATCGCGTTGTGTCATGGCAAATTCACAAAAATTCTGATTGTGGTTTACTCTCTCTTCAAAAATTTACTTGATAGCCTCCTATTGGTTCTAACTATCTAGAATGAAAACATGAAACTAGCCAACACCGTCAAATAAAAGATCTTTATTACGTTTAACATAATCAGCTCCATTTTTAAATACACAACTATGTTTATTTTGGTTAATCGGTTCGTTCGGCACAATCACGTTTCTAAGGCGGATATTCTAGAAAAAAAAACAACAGACAAACAATTAGAAAGAAATTAGTTAAATCACTTTAGATTTTGATGACGCCTTTAGTTAATAGTATTCTTGTGTAAAGGGCGTCACTTTACCCTTGAAAAAAACTACAAGGCCTAGCTTTTACAAGCAGATCGCACGTTTTTGTAAGTTTAATACCTACCAAACTAAGGGACCTTGTCTAAAATTTATTTGGAACATTATGGTGTGTCAGTCAGTTGTCTGCTCGTGACATATGTTGTCCATGGCAACCAAGTTTTGAGGGCTAATTCTAACCAAATCGTTAATTTTCTGGTGCATCCAAGTTATAAATGAAAATATTTTACTTTTATATTTTAAGATTCCATCAGCATCCTTCAATTGATTTTAATTGCTTCCGATTCATCCAAGATCGCGAATCCAAAATGGCCGCCTTTCAGAGAGGTTTACGTAATGTCTACGTCATATAACGTCATCATCTGATGTTACTGATCTCAAAGTGTAGTATGTTACCGGCAGCATAATAGTGTTAAGGTTATGAAGCCTGAGAAATTTCTTTGTTCGATGTTTTTGTTAGCGTTTTTTGGCCTGGACCTTGCACAATCACATTTTGGAACTTTGAGAACGAAGAGGAACTGAAGTATTAACGTCCTTTTCCTTCCCCATTTCCGCCCTCATCCCGATCTCCAGCCCTAAAAAAGCTTTTCATAACACGCAAATGTCATTAAAAAAACTCTTGTTATAAAAAAATAATTTTTCCTTTAATTTATTTCTTTCAATCCTAAAGTTAAATATTGAGTCTTTTTGAGTCTGTGGACAAAATCCCATGGAGTAACCATTCAAATGAAACCTCTTCGGCAGCACTTTTGCATGGCATCATTTTATTTCAATATTTTATAAAATGAAATTTGGAATTTTTCTGTACCTCAGCCATCGATTTTGTAAACGAAGTTGGCCGAAGCTCCTCCAACTGCTGCTCGGCACCGTTCACCCATAATGTATTCCTTGTAGTTGTCTTTGGAGCAGAAGCAGTCTTTCGATTCGCCGTGTTCATTGTAATTGTCGCATGCATCTTCACCTGACCAACATTCTCCGAAAAACTGTATTCCGAAGCATTCATAGCCCTGTCAAGAAAACCAAATAATTTAATCAACTGTAACGCTAACGGAGCTCTATGCTGAATCAGACGTGTTTCACCGAATATCAACCTCGTTCCCGGGAATTTTCCCCTTTTTGAAAAAAGAGTAAAGCCATGGGAACGAGTTTGTCCGAATATAAGATCTCTTCTTCTTTTTCTTTCCTTTTTACTCGAAAACGTTTCACCGTACGCATTAAAGGAAGGGGAAAATTGTTAGCAGGAAGTAGTATTGGAGTTGCTCCTTGCGACTTAAGGTGGTTCCCTAGAGTTTTACCAAAAGCACACACACTGAACAGAACCCCATAAGCTAATATTTGTTTCCGCTCAGCATGAGTAATGCGACAATTAGATAAAAGATCAGTAGGATGATGTCCTAATCAAGACCAAAGATCAATCGTCATCTGTCCAAGGCACGTGAACCTTAATTCTATCTCTGCTTCTGCATTCCGTTTCTCAGCTGGATACAAAACCTATATGCAAACGGTTGTGATTGGCCGGTAGGAATCTAAACTCGCGAGAAATTTGTACGATAAATAAACAGGTCTGTGAATATGCCGTGAAATAGAAGTAGTATTGGAGTTGCAAGTTTGGGGTTATGCGCTTCTAGGACTATAACTATTATAAGTTACAGAATAAAGCCTTATTTTCTTCTCTTGCACTTTTGCTTCACAGGTTTTACCCTTAAGTGCAAACTATTTGCGCTTATCGCGTTCGAAGAACGCAATCCTAATTTCGTGTTGGTTTCCCTGTGCCTTACATGCAGAAAAATGTGAGATTGTTTGGTGTCCGGTCTTCCAAATGTCCCCCCCCCCCCTGCCCCATTGCTTTTTTCAGGGGCTCATTTCCGCCGGAAATTCCTTCGAACGTGTCTCCATAATCTCTGATTCCTGCTAGTTTATTAATTGTCATTCTTTTTCCAGGGGCCGTTGCCATGGCAACAGAGCATCTAATGTTGGCTGATATAGAGCAGTTTTCAATTGAGTGTCGTAAAACCAAAGCCAAGGTAATTACTCTGACCAATCACAGCAGTCGTAAACAATCCAATGAACCAATCAGAGCCCGAAGCAATTACATGTCGGCGGCGCCAAGCGCGGGAAAACGCGTGCGAGCAAGTCACGATTGGTTTTGGTTTTACTTCTGATTGGTCGAGAAAGTGGCGCGAGATTTTTTAGCCAATCACAAAGCGTAGCAATGCAAAACCAAAGCAATTGTGTAATTACTTTCGACACTCAATTGAAAACTGCTCTATCACATCAATGTTACCTTTTCTTTTGCCTTTTCCCAGCATGGTGCAATGACGGTATGCCCTAGATCAGCGGTCCAGTCGAAGCCGGCCCCCCTTTTGTTCAAAAGCAACTCTGGCATTGTTCTGTCTTCACGCTTGTCTTTGTAACAACCAAGTCTAGTTAATCTGGCTGAAAATAATAAAAAAAGATTACATTGCTTTGTAGCTCCCATGTGACAGTCATTACTTAGGGCAGTACGCAGTTCTTACAAGGTCTTCTCTGATTTGCTGAGAAAACAACAGAACAAACAACACAACAATGGATCCTATCCCTGAAAACAATAGAGCTGCGTGATACCCAGGTCCGATGAAATTAGAGGTTGTAAAGAGCTGCGTGGTATCTGCATTACTTACGCATGCATTTCATTACTCTTGAGTAGAGCTATCTGCTCTTCGTTTTTCCAAGCAGGTCAAAATCTTTTTTACGGTACTGCCCTTCCCTGTCTGTGATTTGAGGTTTCAGTCGCTGTTAGTAGACGAGGAACAATGTCCATTTACACAAGATAAGTATCCTATTTATGATTTGTACGTAAGCTTTTGACAGACTAGTCAGTTTCCAATTGAGTGTCATGTAGAAAAAACAACAATTAAGTCATTACTCTGGCCAATAACAGCAGAGGCAATACCTTCAATGAACCAATCAGAACTCGACGAATGAAGCCGGCGCCAAGTGCGGGAAAACGTGTGCGAGCAAATCACGATTGGTGTTTATTTTAGAGCGGTTTTCAATTGAGTGTCGAAAGTAATTTTGTGATTGCTTTGGTTTTGCATTGCTACGCTTTGTGATTGGCTAAAACATTTCGCGCCATTTTCTCAACCAATCAGAAGTACAACCTCGTTCTCAGGGTCTTCTTCTTCCCGTCTCTCTCTCGCTCCAGGGGGCGGGACGATGAGAGACCCTGGGAACGAGGTTGTCAGAAGTAAACCGAAAACCAATCGTGACTTGCTTGCACGCGTTTTCCCGCGCTTGGAGCAGGCTAAATGTATTCCCTACGAGTTTTGATTGGTTCAAAAGATTGTCTGCGTGCCTTGTGATTGGCCAGAATAATTACTTTGAAAACTGCATGCACTATTTCTGATTGGTTGATAAATTAGCTCGAGATTTTTAGCCAACCACAAAGCTTAGCAATGCAAAACCAAAAAACTGCGAAATTACTTTCGATTCTTAACTGAAAATGGCTCTAGTGGAATAGACATGAATTCACACCAACCTTCTGTGCGACAAAGCGTGAAGAATACCACCATGAGAACGAGGAAGACTTTCATTTGGATTTGAAGCATACTTGCGATAACTGTAATAAGAAGGTCGTCATAAAAATATCACACAATGTTTAAGGTATGTTTACTAAAAGTGAAATATCAGATTAAAACTTCTGAATAAAAATGCGTATTAGATAAGATTTCTGAACCTGCTCGTAGGCCCAATCTAACCCTTTCACTCCCACGGTCAATAATGGACACACGTAATGTAGTTCTAACTTTTGAGTCTGTGAAACCTCTTCAGCGGTACTTTTTGCATGGAACCATTTGTTTTTCAATATTTTACAAAATGAAATTAGGGATTTTTCTTGAATTTTGATGTTTGCACTCTTGGAAGTTAAAACCAAAACCATAAACTAGGCAACTAGTTTTTACCCAGGCTGGGCCCAATTCGTCTTCGGTCTTGATAGCAGGAAGGCATGACAACTGGGAGTATAGTGGCTTTTTCCTAGGCTTTCACAATCATGCATTTCGGTGACGTATTCGAGACAAACGGCCGGAAGTTTCTTCGCTCGGACCACGTGAACCGAAACGAATTGACCGCGCGACGAAATAATGAGGTGTGATACTGGGCAAGGAAACAACACCACGGCAGAAACCAGGGCTCGTCCGGCTGGTTGCATAAAGTAACTCAAGATTAAGCGAGGTTTGCTGCAACCATTCCCTGCGTTACGGAGGCTTTTTTCGCGCTCTCTTAGCTTTGTATTTCATGTTCTCGTTAAAGGACACTGTCGCGAGGGCGCATGCGCCAGTTACTCGAATCAAACTCTCTCAGCCTCAATTTTTCAAGTTGAAGTGTCAATTTCAAAAATGGCGTCGACTAGTGGTGGCGGTCACGGTGGAAAACGATTAACGTCGGGACGGAAAAGGATATTTGAAGGATATTTGAAGTGAGCCTGGTCCGCGTATGCGAATCCGTAATAGCGTCCCTTTATCCCGCTTGAACAAGTATCGTGTTTTCAGTGATTATGGGCAGAAGCTTGCTTTAAACTTAATTCATCATCTTGAAATAGGAAGAAATCATCGCCAAAAGTGATGAATGCAAAGAAATATTAACTAAACAGACAAAATAACGGCTAGAAAAGTCAAAATTTCACAAGAATGACAAGTTTGATTTCTTGACCGCCTGTCAATAAATCAAATTTCATGAACTATAATCCACTTCAATGTGGAGAGGAAAGGGTTTTTTCGTGACTCCGTGGTTGGCCATTTCTGTGGTCCGTGAATCGTGATTTACAGAAAAACCGTTCTATGCCGAATCGTGATTGAAGTATATTCCGTGAAACGTGATACTGTATGCTAAAATCCTTCACTGTAAATCGTGAATAGCCCAATTTCGATATATTAAAATTGAACTTTAAACAAAAGACATCATACCTCATCATAGTGTAGCTAGAAACACGACTCCACAAGCAAGATTTTTGCTTTAACTTTTATCGTGTATGAATAAAGGATGTTGTTGTTGTTGTTGAGGTTTAGGGCAATAAACCATACAAATCCCTTCTATCATTCCCCTAAGCCTCGTAGTGATGTTTTTTGTTTCAAGTTCAATTTTAATGTATCGAAATTGGGCTATTCTTGACTTAATATTTGGCCTTACCTGATGAAATACATTGTCATGTTAGACCATATATCATTCAAAGATAAAACAATTTGTTTGGAAACCCGTTGATTTCTCCTCTAGGGTCCTCCAGGGAATTTAACGGAAGTGATTAGTGAATTTTTTTCATAAGATGCACACGCCACTCATGTAGATGAACTGAAGCAAAACACGCTATTGTGCAAACGGTGATTAGAGGTCTTTTCTTTGTAACTGTAACTGTTTTAACTTTTTTAACTGTTTGGAGCAGTATTTCCGAGAATTTGTGAAAACCAATTTTTGGCAGTGTGATTTGCGAAATGCAAAATCGAGTTTTGCGACTTCGTGTCCCATTCATTAATCTTAATTCACATTATGCAACCGGGTCCACGACTGGAAAATGTGAATATCCGATTCAGATTGACCACTTCGATTTCACTTCATATGGCAGATAAAATAAGAACAAAACAAAATTACCTGAAACTTGCAATACTTGTGACCCAGCAGATAAGCGATCGAACTGGACAAAAACGAACCGCCAGCGACACGTGTAGCTTCACAATATGCCGAAAGAGAAATGTGAACGCCTATGTTATCCCAGACACCGAGTGTGGGTTTAAATCAATCAAATAACATTTTTAATAACCAAAGAAAATGTTTGTCATATTGAGAACAAAATAAATAACTAACTGAAATTAGGAAATTAAAAGTTCGTGCTAATAATAGATGAAAGTCAGTCGTGGCTTTTTACCGAGGAGTACTGGCCTTAGTCATAAAACGAAACAGTTAGTTAGCTTTGTGAAACTAAATTAAAATTTTCACTACGTAAACAGTTTATGCCTTGTATTCTAGCTGGAGTTATTGATAATAATAATTCATTAGTAAAATCCGTCTTAAAGAAAAACACACGCAAGGTCAGTATCACGATATCTAATTGAAACGATTAACAGATGTCACAATCGATTTTCATATTTTTATTTGATGCAATTTTTGAAAGGGAAAAAGAAACATTTATCAATTTTTAGCTGTCATATTGAATTTTATACTTAATAGCTTTCCATTGAGCTACGGAAATGACTAAAAGTGTGATTGCCCTTTTTGGTGGATAACAATTATCAAAAATGGCATTTCAAAGAATTTGGCTTGATATAGAAAAACGCTACGCAAATGACACGAAGAACGTGTTTGGATTTGAAGGAGAAAACTGAATCGGTTCAATATAAATAGAGAAAGGTTTTTTCTGACACGCTTTTTTTAAAGTTTTACAACACAAAGAGGAGGATGAAAATAATTAAATTATGCAAAAAAAAAAAGATAGGTCACCAAGCTCGTTTAGAGAAAGCAACCGCTTATTTACTGAGGGAGCTGAATCCTCAAAGGAAACCCTATTGCTTCGGAGTGCGCGCTCGTGCACGCGTAAATGACGCAAGATATTATGCGCAGTAGTGATGCGCGATGCAATACTAAGGAATCACCTTAAAGTCGTCTTTATTTTACTATACTAGGAAACGTCGAATCTAAAAACTGACTGGGCGATGCTTAATAAATCAGGAACTCTCGGCGAATCGTTTCCGTGGCATGCCGGCTGAAAACTATCCGGAAGGTCTTACTCATCTTAAAAATTCAAAGCTAGAGTTTTCTTTAGTAAAATGTATTCATGTAGACTGCAAAACAGTCCGTATTTTTGTGCGAGTCCTCCGAAAAAAGTGCGCGACCGAATGATCTGGAGTGACTGTGGATACGTAGAGTGAGACTGGGGAGAGACGCTATAAACATTCCTCGCCTCACTCGAGGCTCGCGCGCGGATCGGCGCTTCGCGCCTCTCCACGTTTCGGCACTTCGCGCCTCTTGCTTCGAACCTCGCATGGCCTTAAGAGGAAAACCCGACTGTTTTGCAATCTAGTATTCATTCGTAACATCGAAAAATTTAATGCCAGAGATGTCCGGTCTTCAACTGTCGGTGCCAAGCTCGGCAGGCAGCGGCATGAAACAACAGAGATTCCGTATTACCCCGGTCGACACAGGGACACAGGGTCACCACGTGGTGTCGTCGGTGGCCATTTATACACCTGGCCACGGTTTTTTCACAGGTGGATAACGCTCGGGTATCAATTGGAAAAATCTCTATCCACTGGATAAATCTATATCCAGTGCCTATAACACAGTTGGTTTCGTTAAGACTTACAGCTGTATCCAATGGATAGTCATTTATCCGGTGTATATTATTAGCGTCATCCACCTTTTGAACAACCTGGACCCTTGTGGGGACCCTCATATAAACTTAACGGAGATGATGATCGCCGAAAATTTTGAAATCCGGGAACCCATGACTAGAAACCTCACTTAATTTCTACCACAAAGAGGTAGAATTCTTTCTGAATATTTGTTCCTATCAGCATATTTTTCTGGCTTAATACCTTAAACGGTATCAGGAAAATTCTGAGAGTAGCCATTTTCGATTCAAATACCCTTAGTGGTACCAGACCTAAAAGGTACGACGCCCACCCCCGTCACTTTCATATGGGAGTCCCCTCTGGAGGGCCTGGGTCGAAGAAAGGATGTAGAGTAGAGTCATAATAGACACGACTGTAGAGACCAGGCCTCCAGTCTCCAAACGGAATGTCGGACAGGTCAGTGCTTATCACGTTACCACCGTGCCTTCAGCATCTGCAGTTCTTGAAAACATTTCTGATGCAAAAACCGTTACCCTCCAACAAAACACCTTCACGCTGTGAAAATGTTTTCACGTTCTGCCCCTAGCCTTGAAAAATCACTCAAACGCTAAAATACGTTATGGCCGGTGTAACATAACGAACTGGTTTTTGTAGTCTTTGTGGGAACGCAGCAGTACACGGTTATTTTCGTTCATTTCGCTAGAATAACCGTACTTTATTAGGAAAACGCGAAAGAACTCATGCGTTAAATTAAATGAGAGCGCAAAAAGGCCTGTTATGGCCGGCTGTGGAAATAACCTGTCTTATGGCTCTCATATTAGTATTTAATGTTTTTTATGCAAGCGATATTGATATTTGGTTATTTTGTGTGTATAGTCGAGGACCAACGCGTTTAAAGTAAACAAGGTTGCTAGAAGCTTTTTATGGGGCTTCGGAAATAGGACTTATGGCTCTCAGATTAGCATTTAGTGGTTTTTGTATGCAAGTTCTGCCCCTAGGTTGAGGTTGTTTCAGGTGGCGCGCGAAATACGTGAAAACGCGAACAGCGGGGAAACTCTAAACCAGCCGCCATCTTGGTTTTAGTAGAGCCCGCGTGCGTTTACCCTAACCAGCGGACCGAGTAGGGAAATGAGCGGCTTGAAGCAAGTCCAATGCGCGTAACATTAAATAAATAGCGAGTGATTCAAGACTGTGCAAAGTCTGATAGATATAACCGACGTTAAACACAGGTGTAGTAAAATAAACTAAAGCATGGTTATGTTTTGTTAAGACCTGGCGCTTTGCATTCTAATAACACACATAACATGAAATGATTTTTCCTTTGATATAGAATAGACCGCGTCAAGCATATGAGCCTGCATTGTTTGGCTTTTTACGATTTTGTGTTGCAAGCGGTATACATCGGATGCTAAACAAACAATGATATGAAACTGACTTTGTCTAAGTTAACATAGCCTCCTGCAGAGCCGACCCTAGCAACGGTTGCTAGGAGACTAACATTAACACTGTATCAATTCAAAGCATGCATGGTTCATTACTTTTCTGGCGCAGTGGAAAACATATTTCTATCCCTATGTACCAACATTGCGCCATAAATATAAATTAAAATCCAGCAAAATGTTTCACACGATGCCGGCACGGAAGTTGAGACTAGCCTGTGAATACAGCCGTCTCTCGTCGCTCCCGGCCGCTAGGGGCTTCTCGAACGCACCAAGCCGCCGGGAGCGACGAGAGGGGGCTATATTCACAGCCTAAATTAGGACCGGCTGGGATTAAAATTTGGACCTGTTGTTTTAATCAGAGATCCGAACGGATAGCCGAGCGGTCCGAAGTTTGTCCGGATAACAAGCGTACACAGCGAAATGCCTAATTTACCAAAGTCATTAGCCGCGTATCCCGTGCTCTAAACCTAATAGCGTTTTGTCTTCATTAATCAAGTACCTCGTTTATTCTCTATTTCTATGTTTGGCTTTGAAAAAAACTTACCCCAGCACTTTAAACTTTGCGGCTTGCAAGATCGAGCGTTTTTATTCAAGTTATGCAAAGGGGAAGATCTACTGCGTCAGTGATTCAGTTTCGGAACTTTAATTTCATTACAAAAGTTTGTATAGCTGTAGTGTTCTTTGCCTGCCCGGTTTCAATGCACTATACACTCTCTGCGATGTAGTTGCTCTATACACGATCGACGTTAAAATACTCGCAAATACCCTATATCAGAATGTGATTAAGTCTTATTATACGTGGAATAAACTAGTGATACCTAATTCAGCATGAGCGGCATGTATTGTAAATTTAGCGCTCCGCGCGCCATGAACCGAATTGCAATCTATTTATTCACTAATTCTGATAATTATAACAACGGTGACATTTAATGCTAACTCGGATTAATACCACTCGGAATTAAATTTCAGCCGAATACATGATTTCCGGATATAAAAGCAGAGAAAGTATTGATATCAGTGAGTGGTGGAAAATAAAGCGCACGAATATCAAAATTAAAAAAAAAAAATCACAAATTTAATTTTGTAAAATATTGAAAAACAATTGCTACCATGTAAAAGAAGAAGTTTCATTTGAATGGTCACATCATAGAATTTCGTCAATGGACTCAAAAGTTAGAACTACAGTATACATCAGTCTTCATAACTGACTCCGGGATTGAAAGGGTTACATGAACGAAAAACAACTAATGCCAGCGGGAATCGAACACCTATCCCTTATTCGTACGCATGAACCAAAATTAATGATTGCAGCCTTTTTAAGACATTTCATTGGCAGAAATCAACTGGAGACCACGTAGTTTGAAAAACAGCCGGCCTCGTAGTGTCCATACAAAAACTACAAACTACAAATTATTTCGAATGCCCGGTTCAGTGAGATAAGTTAGCGGCCGGGCAGGAGAGAAGAATTTTCAAGTGTTGCCTTAATTTAATTGCTTAGCCATGTATAAAAACGTTTTACTTACCGTGGAAAATAAATGAATTTTCTTTCTGCAAATTACAAATCTAGTAAACCAAGTTTCTTCACCTCCTCGTGTTGGTGATTAGCTTACCAATACAACAAAAGCGCGTGCCAACTATAGATTCTTTCGCCGAACAAACAAAGCTGACAAAACCATTCCGGAGACAGGCGTAGCAAATTTATAAACACGTCTTATTATGATCGTTAGGAGAAGTGACATTTGATGTCAGAAACACTTTCTTTTAACAAGAAATGAGGTAATTTCGATTATAGAAAAAAAGTTTTTGTTGTGTGTGTGTGTGTGTGTGTGTGTGTGTGTGTGTGTGTGTGTGTGTGTGTGTGTGTGTGTGTGTGTGTGTGTGTGTGTGTGTGTGTGTGTGTGTGTGTGTGGGGCGGGGGGGGGGGGGGGGGGGGAGGGGAGAGATCCCGATATAAAGTTTATGGGGTCTTCTTTTCTATGAATGACTTCGAAGATTTCGGTAACCAGGCTCAAGAGGTCTGTTCACAGAATATCAATTCAAGAGTGAAATAAACTTCACAAACAGTTAGAAGGAGCTCCCGATTTTTTTTTGGCCGCATAACCGATTTTTTTTCCGCTCACACGCCGGTTTTCACTGAATAAAAACTCTGACACCTAGGGAACGTTTTCAGCTTCTCATTTCATAAAATCCGAGATACCGCGTATCAAATATGAGTTGCCGTTCATTTGTAGCGTACAGCGGGTAAGACGTTAGTATCGCGTCGAATTATCCATCTCATGGCCAGTGTTTTGAGCCTGGTCTCTGCATTTTTAAACCTCACTAAATCTTTAATATTTCTTATTTCTCGTAATTTTACAAACTGCCTTTGAGAAAAAAAAAAACTATTTCCTCCCAAACATACCCAAAAATCACCCCTAAAATTTACAAAACACAACATAACATAGATTCATGAGATGAGCATAGAGTTTTTGGATTGCTTGAAACGTGAACGAGGTATTTTCCATCAAAGCCATGTTAAGTGGCGGGAAAATGGCGTTTAGGTTAAGTCCCGCCTTATATTAATGTTAAGTAGTAAACTCGTAGCCAGATTATAATTGCCTGTTACGAATCTGGCTGCGTTTTACAATTTGAGCTGTCTTCAGTCTTGAGCTGTCTAGACTACGAGCAGTCTCTCTTTCCCAGCTTAGTCCGTCGAGCGAGAAACGAAAAAGCGCGCCTGCCTCGCCCCCAATTTTCGCGTGACCATTATCCGCTCGCTAATGTTTTTTCGTTTCTCGCTCGACGGACTAAGCTGGGAAAGAGAGACTGCTCGTAGTCTATGAGCTGTCTTGATCTTGCATCAAAAACTACACAGAGCTCACACAAACTGTGTTAAATACTGCGATGAACATTTCCATATAAGTTCAAAGTAAACATAATCTTACTTTTAAATATTAAAATAGGAACCATGGTTTGTGTGGGTATCCTATGCAAACGAGCCCAGAGCCCGCGTTACCCTTGTCCGGCGGAACGAGCGCTGGACTAGGGTAATGCGGGCTCTGGGAACGAGATTGAGAGCAGAGAGAGTGGGAGCTAGTCACTCTTCAACGCATGAGCAGTATTGAAGCCGTGACTAGTCAATATGGACGGCAACAAAGATGAAGCTTTAAAATGTCGGCGACTTGCCGAGAAATATCTCGGAGAAGGGAACAAGGAAAAAGCATTAAAACTTCTTGAAAAGTCACTGAGACTGTACCCGTCGAAAGAAGCCGAAGGTGGGTTTAAATCTGTTGGCATTTTTTAGTGAAAGGCGTATAAAGTCGAACGATCGCTTCCTTATTAGCCTTCGGCGGGATGTCGTAACCGATAAAAAAAATAATCATTTCAGTTTATGTTCTCTATACTCGCATTGAAGTTTGGCTTATTTATTCACGAGCGCCTCAACGAGATTATTTGTGCGTGAATGACACATAATCTTGTGTTTTTGTTGGCAAATCGGGGCATTTATTTTCAAGTTTAATTCAGAGTCACGTAAACGGACATAATGTTAAGGCAGCTGAATCTGTCCTCTTCCCTTCTGTTTATGTCCTCTCGATCTTCTAAGAGTTGTTTAAATTATAATGGTGAGGCTGCCTTAGTATCAGTTTCATGCGAAATAAATGTAGATGGAAGTATTTACACACAGACAAAATCTGTACTGTATGATACTGTACAAGTACAGTGTATTCCATGCAAGATCGTATGGTGAAATACACGCACATGGAACCTTGCCATCTCACGCCATTAATTTAAGGCTTATACATGTATGTAGAATTCTCTTGACTGAAAATTCAGTTTTACCTACTTATCATGTCAGTGAATCTGATTTTTTTTATATATTTTATACAGTTCAAGCATCAATAATTTATCTGCCTTCAGTTTTCACTCTTTCAGCCCAAATATGAAAATGTAATTTCTCCTTTCCCATAACTGCATGTTTCTGAGAAAATGTATGATTGGGCTTTTTGCCAGACAAAAAAAGACCATTATAACGGGGTGTCTGAACAGGAAAAAGCTTGTCTGTATTAATGGATTGTTTAGACCTAAAAAAAGGGCCATCATAATGGGGTGGCCATATTAACCCTTTTAGCCCTAATATCAAAATTTAAATTCTCATTCCCTGTCCCTATACATTTCCTATAGAAGTAGTGAGGAGAAATTGTTTGGATATCAAGAGAACTAATCTTGTGTGATCAGGTCCTTAATTCTCATGACCTTTTTGATTGATAAGGCATTAATATTACAAGGAGAAATTTGATGCTGATCACTCTTAGGATAAAGCCTACAAACCCCTGGACAAGGCTGCCAAAATACCCCGAGAATTGTGGAGTATTTTGTCACAAGGTACGCAATGAAATGGCGTTGATGCCCGGGGGGGGGGGGGGGGGGGGGAGGGGTACTCCCATATATGTGCTTTATAGGTATGTGCCACTGTGAAGGGTATGGTTTTCAGGCAGTTTAGTCTGGGATAGGGTATAGTAATCAGAGATTTTTGGTCTAGAATAGGGTATCATTTTCCGCAAAACTGAGCAGTTGCGTGAAGAATTTAGTCTAGACAAGGTTTACTGGCAAATCGCATTTAAAAATCGGTACGGCACGGGCAGTGCG
Organism: Cladopsammia gracilis; assembly: GCA_022457155.1. Classification (NCBI taxonomy): domain Eukaryota; kingdom Metazoa; phylum Cnidaria; class Anthozoa; order Scleractinia; family Dendrophylliidae; genus Cladopsammia; species Cladopsammia gracilis. The sequence goes on along the minus strand of JAJGOT010000102.1, from coordinate 39,104 downwards.
GCATTTTCACTGACCCGTGTTAACTAATAACTGTGATTGTGAACTAGTCTCTGGAAAATAGTGAGTCTGGAATAGGTCTAGCATAGGGTAGAGTTTTTCGATGTTTAGTCTAGAATAGGGTTGCAAAATGCAGCTAAAATGGTCTAGTATAGGTTAGGGGTCTCAGAGACCCAGCGGCACAAAAAATTTGCTGAGTACCCCCTCCCCTCCTGGCATTTATGGGGTCATCATCATCTTTTCGTTTCTTTTCGATGATTGGTAGCTGTGTTTGCTTTCTGGCAATTAAATCTGAAACCAAAACAAAACAAGACATTCCATTCATGTTTTATGTGGCAAAATGTTTTGGGAATTTTGAAGTATTTTGGCAGTGTTGTCTGATGGTTTCTAGGCTTGCTTTGCCATTTTGAAAGTGGGAATGAGGTTGTCAGACATCTGCCCTACATTGTACATATACAGTATAAATGGATACTGCTCTCAAGAGTTCTATTTGCTGGTATGCCAGATTCAACTCAATACAATGTACAGTGTACAGACATTATTTTTTTTTATATTATATATTTTGGTCTGTCCCTCTGTGTGTTTGTACACTCCATACAATAGAGAAATTTGATCTACCCATCTTGCATTTGCTTTCACCCATTTTACTCCCAGATTCAAATGCCCATGTACATGTAATGTAATTACATGCACTGTACTGGGCAGTACAGTCATGTGCCTGTACTTCTTGTGGTACTATTGAATTTACTACATGTATGCTGCACAAGGTGATTCTCAATTTTGAGTCCATGGATCATGAAAGCCTAAAGTGTGACCATTCAAATGAAAGCTGTTGAGTGGTATACAGTCATACTTTCCTGTGGTGTTGTTTGTTATGCTGTACAAGGTGGTTCTAACTTTTGAGTCTGTGGATGAAATCCTAAAGTGTGACCATTAAAATAAAAGCTACTGAGCAGTACTTTCCTGTGGTACTGTTTATTATGCAGTACAATTTGGTTCTAACTTTTGAGGCTATGGATAAAATCATAAAGTTTGAATATTCAAATGAAGGCTACTGAGCAGTACATGTATTTTCCTGTGGTACTGTTTATTATGCTGTACAAGGTGGTTCTAACTATTGAGTCTGTGGATGAAATTTTAATGAGAGCTCTTTAGGAGTGCTTTCATTTGGGGCAGTTTCATGTTCAAATAATAATTATTGTGATTTTTTCTCTCTTGAATTTTGATTTTGGTCCTTCTTGCTGTACACACTGTAAGTAAAAATGTTAAGGAGGTTCAAATGTATTCATGAAAAATGTTGTCTATAGAGCAGTTTTCAATTGAGTGTCAAAAGTAATCACACAATTGCTTTGGTTTTGCATTGCTATGCTTTGTGATTGGCTAAAAAATCTTGCGCCACTTTCTCGACCAATCAGAAATAAAACCAAAACCAATCGTGACTTGCTTGCATGCGCCACCGACATGTAATTGCTTCGAGCTCTGATTGGTTCAATGGATTGTTTACGACTGCTGTGATTGGTCAGAGTAATTACTTTGGTTTTGGTTTTAGTACACTCAATTGAAAACTGCTCTATGTTATTGTTTCAGAGTTACTTGCTACTTTATCAAAGAATGGCATGTCAGCAGACGGTGCACATAAACGCAAGCAGAGAAATGAGAATCTACATCATAGATCAACAAATGGCTCTGCTAATGGAGAAGCCGCCAGTGAAGAAAAAAACTATACATCCGAGCAGCTACAAGCTGTCAAAAAGTAGGTTGCAGACTTTTTATCCTTTTTGTACATTTGCCTATGCGCAGTACATGTACATGTTCATCTTCAGTCCTTAAGCCACGGCTACACATGCGAGTTTTTGCTTGCACAGGTGATGCGATTTTTTGAAAAATTGTCGCGTTGCCAGCGCACGGTGGTGGCTACACGCGTGACAAATTTTGGTGACAAAATGTTGCAACAAAGACCGCGCAAGGCTGGGTTGGTAATTAAGCCTGAGCCTTGCTTTAGCTCTTAAATCTTATCGGCTAGATACCCTTTTGTCGCGTCGCAAGTGCTAGAAAAAAGTTGCAGGGCGGCTACACGAGCGACATGTCCGCAATTTTATCACAAAACATTCAACTCTTGCGTCTTTTTTCTGCGATTTTTTCAGCTCTCGCGTCGCATGTTCATGAGTGGCTACACGTGCAATTTGCGACTGGCGACGCGACAATTTTGTAAAAAATCGCATCATCTGTACAAGCAAAAATCACACGTGTAGCTGTGGCTTTACTTGCATAAGCACCATGGGATGCATAAGGCCTTTGGTTTCTGTAGTCGGTAGATAAGCTGAGTGCGAGCCTGGCTCTCTGGAGACTTGCTGGGACCCCTATTTTCCAGCTTGTTCAGGGTTCCTGTCAGGCCTTCACAGCTACTGAAGCAGCCTTGGTGCAGGTCCCACTGTACTATGTACATGTTCATGTACATGTTTAATGACATTCTTGCTGTGTTTACAAAAATGCCTGGGCTGAAAGTGGAAGGTGTGAAGGTTGTTTTGTATTCATAGGAGCCTTTGATCTACATTGTATTTTTTTAGCACCATTTGTAGTCATAATCCAAAATTTCCAGTTCTGTCAGCCCTTTTCTACTGAGAGCATTTATAAATTACATGTACAATGTATGATAACTGTTATTTCAAAATAATTATTATATTACCTTTTTAGCATCAAGAAATGTAAAGATTATTATGAAATTTTGGGAGTGAATAAAGAGGTTACAGAGGCTGAATTGAAAAAGCAGTACAGAAAACTTGCACTGCAGTTTCACCCAGACAAAAACAGAGCCCCGGGAGCCTCAGAAGCATTCAAAGGTTTGTGTATTTTATTGTTATGAAGTACATGTAAAATAATGTTAAGTTGCACACAAGACACAGGTGACCCACCCGGCCGGAGCTAAACCTGGTTTTTGTAGCATATGAAGCAGCAAGGAATATTGCTATTCCCCCCTGGTTGGGATGCTAGTTCATTGCAGGGTTACCCATTTATACACCTGGGGCCCGTTTCTCGAAACTCCCGGTAACTTTTCGGTCCCAAAGCCAAATATTGAAATCAGAATCTAAAGAATAAAAGCGCGGGTCCTAGCGAACAAACCATTTGTTTTGCTAACTGATAGTTTTATCGTATTATCTGCAAAACTTTTGAAACTCGATCTTCAGTGAAAATAAAAAACAGCTTTCCGGGCCCAGTAATTACTGGGTCTTTCGAGAAACGGCCCCCTGGGCCGGGTTGTTCAAAGCACGATTAAGCGTAACCCTGGATTAGCATCAATTTCGATTCCAGTTAAATAACACAACAATTGAAAATTTTCCAAAGTTTTCTGCTGTTCAGTTTCAACTTTAACTTGTCTTCACTATGTAGCTACCTTTTGTAAAAATTTCCAAACATAGAATTGAAATCCTCGGTTACCTTTTAATCCAGGATTAGCGTTAATCTGCTGTCGAACAACTGGGCCCTGGGTGGAGAGAGACAATGTTGTTGGAAAAGTTTCTTGTCTAAGGAGACAACATGGTGGCAGAGACCAGGCTTGAACCACCTTCGGATCTAAAGTCCAATGTGCTAACCACTACATGTATGTGTACACCACTGGACCACCAGTTAACCCCTTTACTCCCAGAGTCAATTATGGAGTGTAATTCTAACTTACATGTGGTTAACATAATTAGACATGAAGTGCGGTTCTAACTTTTCAGGGTTCGTACGGTCATGGAAAAACCTGGAAAGTCATGGAATTGTATAATTTAATTTCCAGGCCTGGAAAGTCATGGAATTTAAGTGTGGGTCATGGAAAGTCATGGAAAATTATGTATCAAATGAAACCTCTTCAGCAGTACTTTTGCATGGTAGCATTTGTTTCTCAATATTTTACAAATGGAATTCAAGATTATTTTTTTTCTTGAAGGAGTGTAAGGGTTAATGAGGGAGTCCTGTCGGTAATCACAATTTTCTGAAGTAGTTGTTTTCTTGGTTCTCTCCCTTAGTTTGTATGGAAGACAGACAACTTGACCAATTAATGGTTTGGTTACTTTGTGGTTTTATATTGTGTAGGATAAACCTTAGACTCATTGCAGATTTCTACATGTAGTATCTCTTCATTAATGTACACCATTTCCTTGTACACAGCAATCGGCAATGCATTTGCAGTGCTTTCTGACCCTGAGAAGAGGAGGCGATATGATCAGTTTGGTGATGAGAATCCTCAGCCGCAGGTTTACAGGGACCGTTATGATTACGCTAGAGGCTTTGAAGGTCAGTGATCAATACACACGTATACAAATAGACTGCCGGTAGTCCCTCTCTGGAAAGTCGAGCATCAGAGCATCACCCCTGCGATCAGTGATCGACCAATGAGTGAATTGTTATACATGTTTGTATAGGGGACTGAGGAAGATGCTGGAGGAGGGAGGCACCTCTCCCCCAGTTCCCCATGGCTCATTCGCTCGCTACAGTCATGCCAAGCTTATTTACGTAATTACCTCGCCCGCTCGACTAACTAAAAAGGGACAGCTTGCAGTCTAGTATACAGAGTAAGGTTCAAAGTCCAAGAACCAATCATGGTGTAACTGTGTTGTTCGTTGTGCAAATATTTTTTCTCATAATTATATGGAACAGTCTTCCTAAGAATAACCTGGGATCAGGCTGTTTTTTTCATTTTGCTTTGAAAACCATTCCCACTGGAAATGCAAAATGACCCATTAATTTTTGAGAAAACAAAACAATAGAGCGATGAGCTCTTTTTCTCATCTCGAGACTCGAAGCACTCCACTCGAATCTCAAAGTTCATAACTCAAAACTCAAAGTTTGTGATTCAAAACTTGAAACACTCGACTCAGAGATTTCTCCTTGAAGTTTTTCGCGTTTCAAGTTTCGAATTGAGTCATTTGAGTTTCGAGTGACTGTCAACTTACATTTGACAGGTACTGTAAGATACCATAATATAAGACAGATGATAAAATTGGGTCTGATTGAAGGTTGATATCCTAAGAGCGAAATTATGATGATCGTGATACTGACCAATTATGTGATTTTTTGTAGCTGATATTACGCCAGAGGAGATATTTAACATGTTCTTTGGAGGATTTGGTGGAGCGACAATGTCAGGAGGTGAGAAAGCCCTGGCTCTACATGTATTAAAGCTGGCACACACACATAAATATGCACTCAATACTTTTGTGAAGTAGGAAAAATCACTTCCAGTTTGAGTGTGCAAGGCTGTTTGAGTGAACCGGGCTTCAAATTACGACAATCTTACTGTACATACTGTATATGTTGTGGTTCAATTTTATACCTGGTTCAAATTTTATTTTCCTTTGTTTAAAACTCATTATCATACATTACCATAGCCAAAAACAAAGGAAAATAAAATTTGAACCAAGGATAAAATTGAACCACAACATATATACATGTAGACTCTATAATTATATACTGTTGACAAGGCTGGAAAAAAAGCTTGAATTTTAGCTTGCACTTTGGACAAGCAAAGTCTTAAATTTTGCTTGCCCTACAATGTAGGCAGTTACATATGCATTCTTTTCAAAGTTGATTGTTGTTTTAAAATCATTATTTAGCCAGTGGACAGCTTGCCTGGGCCTTGCCTATCTGCAGGCATGTGAGCAGAAAAAATTAAGTGGCCCACAGGAAAATCTACTTGTAGCGGAGGACTGGATGGAACTTTTTTTGAGCCCAGTATACAGTTATATGAAAAAAAAGGCATTAATTTATTTTCATGAATGCTACTAAATTGAAAGATTGAGAGCATACATGAAATCATTATGGTGAATGTTGAAAAGCTGTTTTTTGTTGTTGCAAAAAATTAATAATGGCTATATGTACCAGTAGTTGACTCAGCATCATGATTTTTGCAGTAAAATCATTTAAGAGTCTTGGTCTTGCATGTTAAAAAGTAAAAAAGTCTTGCAGGGCTCATTGTTCCACTGTCTTGCAAAAACATCCCTTCATGAGGCAGTTACAATTGCATGTTCCAGCTCTTTAATTGATATGTTGCAATATGTAAAAAATACACCTTATTCGATGGTTTAACAGATAATACACGCAGATATTTTACATGAGTGAAGTGTCCGCACATATTATCTGTTAAGCCATCGAATAAGGGATTTATTATTCGACTGAAATTCTTGTATTTATAATAACTTGTGTCTTGAAACCAGGATGCTAAAGTGTAATACGGCAATCTACTGTGTAATACGCTTGGATATTTTGTGTGTTCTCTTTCCCTTATAAGGTAAAATGACGTCATAGTCAAATAATAATGATTATTTTATAACCTGCTTGTACTTTAGGCCGTGTGTATTATCACAGGAGACACCAAGGAAGGCGGCAAAGACATCAACAATTCCATGAAGAAGAAGAAAATGAACCCGTAAGTAGACATCTTGTAGCAGCTACATACATCACCTGGACCCAGTTGTTCATAGGTTAAGACTGAGTTTTCTTGATTTTTTTCTGCCTGAAAAACAGTCTGCTTGTAACTCTTTCTCTTTTTTTAACACAATTTTCTGCCTGTGATGAACAAAATTCCACTGACCTGTTGGATATCTTAGCTACATCCCTGTTAATACTTGTCTTATCCTCTGCACTGTAGATAGTGTTTTAACTGGTAGATAGCAATAAACAACAGTTACTGTCCAGTGGATAACACAATGGATTTTGTTAATACTACACTGTAGTCTTATCCTCTACACTGTAGATAGTGTTTTAACTGGTGCATAGCATAAATAACTATCCAGCAGATAACACTTACTACAATGTAACCTGTTCCAGGCTCCGAGATAGTGGGAACGCGGGAAGTAAAAAAAAAGGAAAAAATCGCGGGGAACTGGGGAGAGGGTGACCAGTTCTCCCGTGATTTTTCTCTTTCTTTTTTTTTAATTCGCGCGTTCCCCACTATCTAGGAGCCTGGAACAGGCTAACTACAATGTAGATGGTGTTTTATCCATTGGATGGCACTATGCATCTTTTCAACAACTGGGGCCTGTCAGTACACTGTACACCTACATGATTAGTATAGTACCATTGATGTTTTTATTTTGTTTTCAGCCAATGGTGCATACGTTGCTTCAATTTCTTCCAATCCTGATGTTAGTTTTATTATCACTGATGAGTAGCTTTTTATTACAAGATCCACCTTACTCTTTATCTAGGACAGGGTAAGTGTTTTGGTTTTGCCATTGAAGGGACACTGTCCTGGCTGATATACAGTATTGTGTTTTCATGATTATGGCTAGGAACTTGCTTTAAGCTTGCCTTAGTTTTAGTTTTAGTTTAAGTTTAAGTTTTTTTTCCATTTCAGTCAATACATTTTACATCAATTTAAAACAATGAATGAATGGAGGAGGACTAAGGAAACCTTTACAGGCTTTTACTGGGTAGTCCCCCTTTGAATGACCTTAATTACCAAAATATTTAATAAATTTGGTATCAGGGATTAGAAATGAAAGCAAAGAAATATGAACTACAGCTGTAAAAAGACAAAAAAATTAATAATGACTAAAAAACACCAAAGTCCACCAGAATGGCCGTTTTGATCCTGCTTTTAACTTCTGCTTCGGTTATCCTCTATACGATCATTTTATCCAATTAAATTGTCTATTTGGTGGCATTTGGTAATATAACATGGACATACCGGTACATGTACATACAAGGCAAGGAAAATTTTTGATATTTCAGCAGGACATTGTCCCTTTAAATGGGTGGCCGGTGACTCAGTTGAGTGTGACATTGTACCTCACTACACTATGTGAAAATCCAGTTTATTAACACTAAATGGGTCATTTTATTTTTCAGTTCTTATTACATTCAAAGAGTAACAGAGCGGCGGAAAATTAACTATTATGTACAGGTACTGTGACTTCTAAGGTTTCTAGTGATAATCTCAGAAATCCATGACCAACCTCGTTCCCAGGGTCTCTCATCTTCCTGCCCCCTGGGAACGAGGTTGATCCGTTACGTGATCGCTCAGTGCCGATCCGTGATTCGTTTTGGTTTTACTTCTGATTGGTTGAGAAAGTGACGCGAGATTTTTAGCCAATCACAAAGCGAAATGATGCACAACCAAAGCAATAGTAAAATTTTGAACTATCAGGACCTGCTAGCCGTTAATTTAATATTTGTTTCATTTTACTTTCGATGCAGGAAGGATTTGAGGAAAAATACCAGGATAAAATGCAGACTCTTGAAAGAAGAGTCGAAGAAGACTACATTAGCAGACTTCAGGGACAATGTTATAGAGAAAGACAATATAGTAAGTATCTTATTGTACATAAAATATAGACTGCAAAACAGTCCCCAGTCTCACTCTCCGTATTCAGACGAAACCAAAATGAGGGCTCTGGGGATGAGATTGGACCTTTCGTTCAAAGACCAAGTGTCCACGCTCTTGAGGCTTTCGACGCTTTCGGAGCTTCGCGCCTTTGCGAGCGAGCAGCGAAAAAAAAAAATACCAAGCAGCTCTTAACAACATCTAATTTCATTGGACCTGGGTATCACGCAGCTCTATTGTTTTCAGGGCTAGGGTCCATTGTTGTGTTGTTTGTTCTATTGTTTTCTCAGCAAATCAGAGAAGACCTTGTAAGAGCTGCGTACCGCGTACTTACCTTGTAAGAGCTGCGTACTCCCCCCCCCCCCCCCCCCGCAAAAAAAAAATACCCCACTGTTTTTATACAATCTAATAAAAAGATTTTAAAGGCCGGACGAAGAGCAATGTGATCTCTTACTAAACTGATCTCAAAGCTACATGTCAAACCATTTAAAACAACAATGAAATACCGACAATAAGAAATCAATGAGCTAGCTCATACATACAGTACTTATGAGCTTTCTGAATGCGCGTTATTGGTGCATGCCATGCCATGTCATGACATGCCATGCCATGAATTGAATGTTCACACCATAGGAGTTCGTCGACAGGGTCAAAGTTAGAACTATGTTTTGATTTCGATCAAACATTCGTCTAACAAAAAAAATGTTAGTCAAACATCATCTAAAATGCCGGCTACACGTTCTAAGATTGTTAGACCAACAAATGTTATATGACAATGTTAGAACGCGTAGCCGGGGCTTTAGGAAAAGTTGGCAGGGATACTTTAAGTAACAATCCGTGTAAGAAGTAGGCAATTCTCTATTGTTCCGATGCATTTTGCTTTCCCCACATAAGAATGTTTAGATTTTCGTACTGAGAATACGTCAACCTATGGACAACATGGTTTTGAAATAAAATTTACTGAAACTTTATTTTAAAGCGATGTTTCTTTTGTATTACAAGATTTCATCCAATCGTGAGACTCCAAAACAATGGCCAAGAAAGACTTCTAATTTTCCATGTTCCCCACATAGAATTTTTGTTGCATTAAAAATCACAATAGTTTTCACTAAAAGGGAATCAATTAGTGAACTAGAGATAAATAAATGCGCTGCCTGATGAAGTTATGGTAGATTTTCATGTTTTAGCCAATGAGGTGGACGGTTTCAACAATAGCACAATTCACACCTTTCTGCATTCCGTGGATTTGGGTTGCCTACTTCTTACACGGATTGTTACTTAAATGCACTTAAATGATTTATGAAAAAACAATACAACACCATTCCAAGCGTGTTTTAGTCCTCAACATTCCTCGATGAGTGCCCCTTATTGTAGCATGCAATGATCATTACTCCCAAATACCGGCTGAAAATTTAGAAACACCTTCATTACAGTGTAATTTTAATCAAACTCGCCCCTCCCGTGAAATGTTTTGTAAATATCATGAGCTTGCTGTAGTGAAGTTAAGAAACATTAAAGTGCTGTTACTTGAGATCCATTTGTGAAGTACATATAGCCAGCAGGCATCTTTTCTACGTTATATAATAATAATTTCTTCATCGGAGGTTTGGGGATTTTAATGTGTAGCAACTCCCTTTTATAACGAAAAGCTTCCTTCTCTCTAACAATGTATTTGATATTCGAACCACAAGAAAATTAACATTTCAATTTCCGGACATTTGGCTCATCATTACGTAACAGACAGGTGGCAGAATTCCTTCTGTTTTTCTTTTTTATTATCATTCTTTACTCTAACCCATTGATCATTTACCATATTTTTCTCTATTTTTATTTTATCATCCTAAGTTTTCATTTCAGTTTTCAAATAAGTTACATTTTTTTATTTATTTTCTAATTCACACCTATATTGGTTTTTTCTTTTGTGTGACATTTTATCGGTAAAACTAATTTACTACCGTCGTGCACTCATTAATTTAATCGTTAGTCATCTCACCGATATCCTAATGGATAAACACACATTTGAAAACTGCAAAACCTGTAATTCTCATCTGAACAGTTAACAGATATTTTTTCCTCTTCACCCAAACAAACACAACAAACAAACAAATGTACATTCAAATTCTTGCATTAGTTTTGTGAAAACACAGCATTTCATATCTTTTTAAGTAAGGTTCACAGCACGTCATTTCACTTGAAAACTTCAAACTTCCTGAAGCGATAAATTCATGCTCTGTCAAAGTCTTTGCATTTTTCGAATTCGTTCTCTCACTTTTCACAAAATAACGCATTTTGCTTTTCCTTTCTTGCTCGACTTTGCGATGACGGCTCTAACAGCTTCATTCAGTACATCAACGTGACCTCGCTGCTTTAATGCAGAGCACTCGATATACTTCAATGCGCCAATTTTTCGCGCCATTTTCTTAGCTTCCTTCTGAGTAACCAGCTCGGCTGGGCGCTGGCGGTCATCTCCTTTCCCGCGCTTTTTCTGCTCATCGCGAAGATCCAGCTTCGTGCCTATAAGAACTATGGGAGCCTTAGCCGCGAATTCTTTTACCTCTTTATACCATCTCTTTTCTACGTTTCGAAACGACTCCACATCGACAAGAGAAAAACATACACAAAACACCTCAGTTTCTGGATAATTTTCCTGTCTCGCTGCATCTTTTCCCGCTTGCGATTCAGTGTCCCAGAGCTCCAATTGATAAATTTTCCCGTTGATGTCGATGTTAGCGATATAAGCGCTAGTAAATGACTCCACTTGCTTCCGAGACAATTTATTGGAGCTGTAGCACAGCTGCAATAACAGACAAGTCTTCCCTATGCCGTTGTCCCCGAGAAAAATGCACTTAATCTTTCGTTCAATGTCAGTGTCCTTGTCAGTGACAACTGCGACTCCGTCGGCCATGTTTCTTGTCAAATGGTATGCTTGGCAGTCAAGCTGTACTCTTCTGTTCTGAGGAAGCCGGATGTTTCGTCACCAAATCCTGTGATTTCTTCGTTTTCTAATTTTTTCTGTGTCGTTTGACACTCGAAAATATCACTTTTTCGTACCGAGTTTTAACCTAGATTCGACTCGTTCAGTAACGTTTTGTCTCCTGTTAAAATCCCAGAAGATTGCAGCTCTGTCGAAACAAATTCCGGATATTTCGGAATTCACCAGCGACAATTTGCGGGTTTTGTCCTTTATTTTTTATCGCCGCTTGCTTGGCGCTTGAAAATAACACTTCTCTCCGCTAGATATTAACTCTAAGAAGTCCTTTGAGCGATGCTTGGGTCGATTATTTGTGTATTTGTCCCAGTTACTGCGGAAAAGGTTTCGGGTTGCGAGACGAAACCCGATATTTCGCCAGTAATTCTTGAGGCCAAAGTCATCTGTTTCCTTTCAACACTGATCGTCACGCAAAATTATCGCGTTCTCTTGCCAAATATCAACCCAAAGACTCTATAAAAAATTTTCGGCCTTTACAGCGATCTGTCGCGGCGTCAATTCAAGGTATCTTGGATTTAGGCCAGCGCATAATCAAGTACCTAGAAGCGACCACTCTATAATCTGAGCACAGACCGCCGCAGTGGCTAAGTTACAGGATTATTTATAAACAATGTTGGAATATTGTGACGTTGTATGGAGATTAGCATTAGTTTATCCAGTCGACGTTGCGATCAAATACGGAAATTTTTACTTTCAAAAACCTCTCATATATAACACGCTTTCGATCCATTAAACATGTCTTTCGATTTTCTTTATGCTTCAAATTTTTCATATTTCCTAGACCAGCCAAAACAAAAAATATATATTTAAAACCATTGCGTTTTGAATTATTAATGATCGCGATTGTCTGTAATTTAAAATAATTTCTGCGCTTTAAAGTAATTTATGAATAAAATCCTTGAATACTTATTTCTATATTTTTCTATATCTTTTTTATTGTAGCTGTGCGTGATATGTGAATTGTGTACTTATTTTTCGATTCAACACAAGTATATTTACTTGTGAATCGGTGAATATCATGCTGTTCCATCATTCTTTGTGATTTTGATTCAATGCAAAATTCACACTTATTGCAACACAGTTGGAATTCCAAGTCGCCAAAAATAAAATTTCATGTCTGTGTTTCCCATTGGCGAAGTGAATATTCTACAAACTTGTCTTCGTGTAATCACTTTCGCGACGCTAAGTAAACTGTAATTCCTTTTTCCACAGCAAAAACTAATTTTACTCGATATCTCGTCTGTTGCGATGAATCTGCTAGTAGTGTTTGCCAGAAGTAAGACTCGATCTACTCTCGTATTCTTGTAGATTTCACATTTTACTTTAAGTCCTCGATTAACGATAACTTTTCTCAATTCATAATTGAGAGGCATTAAAATAGATGAAAAATATTTGACGTGAAACCAATATTATGACATTAAATAAAAGTTGTGAAAATTTGCATATGCACTTTGTTCTTGTTGACAAGTCTGACCTGGTGTTTATTTTTTCGCTTTTTGTGTAAATTATTATACGATTAAGTGGCGGTCTGGTGCAGTGGATTTATCACATCATTACGCAGTTAGGTTTCGCCTTTGGCAAACACAAATTGTAGGCTTGTCTTGTTTGATATTTGTCGACATGCCTTAAATTGTGTTCAATATCCAGCCAGCCAAATAATCCCTCAATACCATTGTGTTAAAGTGCACAATTAACGTTGACACGTGAATTCGAGGTCAGTGATAAAATTTTATTGACTGATGCGTTTAATTCGTCGATATAAACATATATTTGACTTCGTGGTTTCTTTTTCTGTGAAGAAAATCAGGTAATATAAAGTTATATATTTTCAGGATCACGTTCATCCATCGTAACTAATCCTTTTGTACAATTTTGTGTGTTTTGAATATTAACAATATTGTCTTAATTTGTCTTTTATACCTTTTCTTTTCTTTTCTTTTTTTTTTTTGTTTTTTTTTTTGTAAATAAAATGTGACGTTTTGCCCTGTTCGCAAACTAACTGCCAGCTTTTTAGGTGCACTCAAATTTTTCCCGTGTCTTCGACCGGCTGTTTATGGTGGGCGTGTTATAGCCTACGTAGCAGTTGTTTGATATTTCCGAGAGGCACGGGGCGCAAAAAGGGGCAAAAAAAATAATGGAGACGGGGGAGGGGAGAGAATGGTGTTATTTTTAAAGAAAGGTCCTGGGAACGAGGTTGCCTTTGACTTACCCCGTACCCCTAAGTACCGCACGTTATGTTTATTTTTGCGTTTGACGATAGGAGAACGCTTTGTAATCTCATGAAGGCTCAACGCCAAATTAGCCGCCCCGCACATTTTTCAGGGGCACTTCTCGGCTGGAAACTGGTACCAACTCCACGCTTCGCTTTCGTTCTCGTGCCCAGACTCCCCCGGCGTCGAACGCACTCTCAAGTCCAAGATCATACCGTCAAGCCAAGTAGGTCAAGCTCAAATCATACCGTCCAGAAGGACGTCGGACACCTTATTGAGACTTATATAACGGAGTAACTGGTTAGCTTTCAGTTGAGGTTTGGGGTAGCAGTTTATGTACTTAAATTTAGGACTAAGCAACCCGAGAAGCTAGGTGGTACAGTGGTACGGTAGGCTATGTAAGCCTAAGCCTAGCTGAGGTCCTCGGGTGGGGGGGGGGGGGGGGGTACTCCCTATAATGGGCTATACGGGGATGCTCCGCCCGAAAGGGGTACCTTTTTGAGGCTGGAGGTAAATGAAAAGGTAGGGAATTCACGAAGAATATGGAAAAGGCAGCGTAAACACGAGTTGAAGTACAAAAAAAGTAGGGAAAACGGCCATCTAAGTATTATAAAAAGCGCCTTTCAAAATATATCAAACAGACGCGCGTAAAAGCTATATGAAAGGGGTACCATTTTCAATGAAAGGTATATGAAAGGGGTACCATTTTCAATGAAAGGTATATGAAAGGGGTACCTTTTCTGTCAAAAATGGTATATGAAATGGTAAGGGTTTGGACCTCGGGGCGTAGCATCCCCGTACAAAACTTTGCACAGGTTCACTCCTGAGTGGGGATTTTAGATTTTCTTTTTTACACACTTTTTTACACTTACAAATTAAGTGTCGACATTACGTTACGGTGTCCGACGTCCTTCTGGTATGATTTAGGCACAACCCTCTTTTAACCCAGGTATCAAAATTCAAGAAAAATCCCAAATTCCTTTTTGTAAAATATTGAAAAACAAATGGTACTACGTAAAAGTACTGCCGAAGAGGTTTTATTTAAATGGTGACACCATAGGATTTCGCCCACAGACTCAAAAGTTAGAACAAATGGTACCATGCAAAAGTACTGCTGAAGAGGTTTCATTTGAATGGTCACATCATAGGATTTCATCAACAGACTCAAAAGTTAGAACAAATGGTACCATGCAAAAGTACTGCTGAAGAGGTTTCATTTGAATGGTCACACCATAGGATTTCATCCATAGACTCAAAAGTTAGAACAAATGGTACCATGCAAAAGTACTGCTGAAGAGGTTTCATTTGAATGGTCACACCATAGGATTTCATCAACAGACTCAAAAGTTAGAACAAATGGTACCATGCAAAAGTACTGCCGTTCAACTCCCGTTATAGCGGACACCCTCGGAACCGCGATTTGGTGTCCGTAATAGCGAGAGTCCGTAATAGCGGGATGCGAGAAATTTTTTTTTATTTTAAACCATATTTACAGTAGGGGTCACATGTGTGTTCATTTTCATTAACTCCAGTGCCTTTTTCAGACCCGTTGTCGCACGTAAAGAGCGTCAGAACTTTATTTACAAACAGAACAGAAGTTAACAGAACAGAAGTTACGTACCCTTTGTGTACAGTAGTTCCTCTAAGTACGTAAACAACAATCATCGTATGTTGCAGCAATGACCACACATGCATCGTTATGGTTTCCTACTGTACTGAAGTACAGTAATCTACATTTCTAAAAAAAAATTATTTTCGGGGAAAAACTTGAACATCAGCTACAGTATTGATTGCATCAGCTATCACATTGCCTTAAAATATCGTTCCAATCGGCTCTGTGTATTTCTCCTTTGAATTGCAACTTCCCCCACTTTGTCGCCAAGGAGACTAAATTCATAAGCAACCTTAAACTCCCCTCTATGAATCAAAAAAGCGGAAGGAAAGGAAGGAAATGTTTGGACAGACTGGACGAACTTATTCATGGCAGCGAGACTGCAAAGAGGGCCTTAAGAGAAAAAGATGAAGGAGTTTTGATTGATGGACAGAAGAAGCGGAAATCGACCAAAAAAGAGAAAGACAATCTCAAAAGGCAGAAAAAATAGACTTGATGTATGTGTGCAAATATTCCAAGATGCTGCTCGGTGTCCGCTATAACGAGAGAGAAAACAATAAAACTGTGACGTTGGGACCGAATAAAGTGTCCGTAAGTCCGTAATAGCAAGAGTCCGTAATAGCGGGAGTTTGTTTCAATCAAACGTCTGTAACTTTCGTCGGGGATTTAGCTGCTGTCCGTAATAGCGAGGTGTCCGCAAGGCGGGAGTTGACTGTATTTAAATGGTCACACCATAGGATTTCGTCTACAGACTCAAAAGTTAGAACAAATGGTACCATGCAAAAGTACTGCTGAAGAGGTTTCATTTGAATGGTCACACCATAGGATTTCATCAACAGACTCAAAAGTTAGAACAAATGGTACCATGCAAAAGTACTGCCGAAGAGGTTTTATTTAAATGGTCACACCATAGGATTTCATCAACAGACTCAAAAGTTAGAACAAATGGTACCATGCAAAAGTACTGCTGAAGAGGTTTCATTTGAATGGTCACACCATAGGATTTGGTCGACAGACTCAAAAGTTAGAACTACACTACACTGTTCATTGACTCTGGGAGTGAAGTGATTAATTTGCGATTTCTACTAGTCTAACTGTTATATTTGTTATTTTTGTTTTCAGGGGAAGAACTCCGAGCTCGTGCTCGTTTTTGGCGAGATCAACAACTACTGAACCGAGCAAATGCCATGCAAATGAAATCCTGCGATGCGCTGGAGAGAATAGCAGAGGCAGGATAACATCCTATGCGATCAGCTGTTAATTGCTTATATCCGAAGCCCATAACTGACATTGTATGACCTACAGGGCAGTTTCAACTCCATATACTACGCAACATCCCATAAGTCGGCACTTAAGTGTTTGCTTGTGTGCGTCTGGGACCATGATGTGTCTGGGACCTTGAAGGAGTGTCTTGTCAGGAGAGGTGTCCACTTATGGGATGTTCCAAATGTAGTGTTTGTGGCTTTAGCTACGACTGACTGCCCCTCTGTGTACGCTGATGTGAGGTGTCCATTCAGTTGCGGAGGTTGTACTTGCACTGTAGCGAGGTTTCGGGAATCGAAATCCATTGTAGATTAAACAATAGCCGACGAGTGCGTTTGTTTGTTTTTGCCCGTTTTATCTCCATGATGTGAAATACAACAGACAAAACAGAGGGAAAACAAGACGCTTTCGAAGACTTGATAAATACAAAATTCAGTTGTTCGAAAGGCGATTTTAAACGCTTCTCCAAGATAAAAAGTAAACTGCAGAATACCCGGCCACTTTGAAGCTCTTCCCTGAAAAAAGCTGGATACGTGGCTACGCAGTCATTCTTTCCCCACGTTTGTTCTTTTTCACGTTTTAAGAACGAGAAATGTACATATTGTATGTCTATTGCAGGGGGCAGTGGCTACGTGGCTACGCAGCTACGTGGCTCCGTGGCTACGCGGCTACGGGGCTACGCAGCTACGGGCTAAGGTATCTAAGTAGCCACGTAGCAGCCGCGTAGCCACTGTTTCTAGAAGTGTTCTCGTGTGGCCGGGTATTCTGCAATTAAGCCTAATCCAAAAATTAATTCAGTATTTAGTTTTTCTTTTTAATTTTTTTTCGAAAAGTCAATTGTACTTTGTAAGCTAAGGGCGAAGAAAAGATAAGCGGACTGATGTTTGAAAGAATCTTCGCTGATTAAGTATTTAATAGGATTCAAATTGTCGGAAGTCCTGGATGAACTTAATCTAGTTATGAACAACCCATCCTCTCAGAAGTTTTGAATAATTGAAGAAAAAAAAAAAAGAGAAAAACTCCCGTGGGGAGAGGGGATGGTTTTATATAAAGTACACACGGTAAGGGGGAAGTTGCAGGACAACAATTTTAATTACACTCTTAATTTGAATTTGTATATATACAAAAAAAAAAAAAAAACAATTACAAGGTTGGTCTCCTCTGCAGTCGTTATAGGCTTGTCACGCAGGCTGCCAACAGCAATGCGTGACGATCCATGTAACGCAAGGTTGACTTACCAGCAGATCGTAAATCTTTCTATTTATACTGTTGTCTTCCTAAATGATTGATTCTCACGCTGTTAATTTTCCTTATATACCAGTCGTTAATGTTAATTTCACATGTTGCTAATAGTAAAACAATGTCTACAAAACAATTAATCGTCCTGAACTGTGCGTGTTCTTGTTTTAGCGTTTGGCTTCTTCTGTTTCTCGTTGAACAAACTCTTTAAAAGCGCTAATGTTGTGTTCACACTAGGGCGAACCATGTTTGGTCTGATCACGAATGAAACATGATTCACTGTCAGAAGTGTTCACATCAGACGGCGCTTTGCACGAATCATGATCGAAAGATGTTCACTCCGAGCATGATTAAAACCACAGGTAGCCCAAGCTATATGTGTCACAGAGACCGTTACGAGCGAAATTATAAGGATTTGTATGAGAACAAGCGGTCCATTCTGGGAGCTAAAAAATACGAACAAGATTTCCATAAAAATTGCCTACCTTACTTCGCTTGCGTGTTTCCTTGTCTCCTGTGTGGTTTTTGGGGCGATTTAGTGCGTTTCCAATGAGTTTTAGTTCCATTGTTTTCTCTCTATATATCCTTTCCCAAATGCAAGGTAGGGTACTTCACCCGAGAGGCCGAGCGGATCCACTGAAGGAAAATCGCCGTAAAAGCAGTGGAACTAAAACTCACTGGAAACCCACTAAATCGCCCCCAAAACCACACAGGAGACAAGGAAATACGCAAGCGAAGTAAGGAAGGCAATTTTTATGAAAATCTTGTTCGTATTTTTTAGCTCCTAGAATGGACCGTTTTTTCTCATGCAAATCCTTATAAGTTGCTGTGACACATACAGCTTGGGCTTCCTGTGTTGAAACTACTTCACGATGTAGTTTCGATCTAAAGCTGCGTTCACATTAAAGCCTAAACATGTTTAGAGTAAACATGTTTCAACGAAACATGTTTCGTGTAAACGTGTTTGTTCTTGCATTGTTCACATCAGATGTCGGTTTCAAACACGTTTCATGCATGGTTGAATCATTTATGTTTTGTGGATTTTCGTTTTGCACTGCGATGCGGTACTCAAAACCATTCTCATTCAGTTTTGCGGCAATGTTCTGCCATTTGTTTTGTTTCCTTTCCATTGCCGCTAATTGTCGTTGTATTTCCTCGTCTGCCCATACTTCGACTAGACATTTGGCTTCATGAAAGCTCCAATTTTGGTTCTTTTGCACACTCGTGTCTTCTCCGCATCCATCCGCCATTTTGAATGTGTTCAGTCTGATCATGATTGAAACTACCTCGTGAGGTAGTTTCAATCATGATCAGACTAATCATGATTCAATCATGATTCAATCATGATTCGCGCAATGCACTGCCTGATGTGAACACTCTTTTATGATGAAACATGTTTCATTCGTGATCAGACTAATCATGTTTCGGCCTAGTGTGAACACAGCTTAAGCCAGACGAAACACGTCAGCGCAAATGTCGTCTCCTTGTCAAACCTTGCATTGCTCTTCGTTCCCAAAGAACATGAGAAATGAGATTAGACCACAAAACATGTAACAGCAAGTTAGACTCTATTTTTTCGGTTCATGTGTTATTATAAAGATTTCATGCGAGCTTATGCCTGCGTCATAAAATAGCATAAATTATAGACCCAGGCATGAAACGTGCAATAAACGCCGCACCAGAATCACGAAAAATTTAATAAACGCCGCGGCGTTTATTCGAATATTGAATATTGAATTTAATAATATTATCGTCATCTTGTAGAACACATTCCAGGCTATATGTTAGAGGTAAAATATTTTCGAAATATTGTAACACCGCGAAAATCCAACTCAAAAAGGGTGGGGGGTTGCAACCACCTCTTGTACCATGGTGGTGGTATAAATTTGCGTGTACGTGTAAAAAATGTGTTCTGCTAAAGGTACAGAAAAATTTCAATAGCATGAGATGAGTTAAAATTTTACCTTCTTATCGACAAACGCCTTTGCTTTCTCTCCCTCCTCCATCATATCTATCGATTCTTTGAAAGTCTTCTATCAATCCCACTTCCACAACTTCCTTCCCGACTTTCGTTGCAATTTCCTTTCTCGCCGCGGCAATAGCCGGCGAAAGACGTTTCGGAATGCACGATAACGGAATTACAGTCCCCGGGGGGGGGGGGGGGGGGGGAGGTATGCAACCCTATTCGTATTCTATTCTGTACAATATTCGTCGTGACATAGTCGTTTGCGTTTATTTTCTTACAAACACTCGTAGTTGGGTAATGGCTACAGCTTTACTGGAAGACAATGTTTTTTTCTCAAGTTTTGTTCCGCGCTAAATGACAACCTCGTTTCCAGGGTTTTTCCTTTCCAACTTTAAAAGGTAAAACCCTGGAAACGAGGTTGGCTAAATAAGAAACAACAAATTACTGAAACTAATGTTGACATGATTGACTGCTATTATTGAATAAAGAGACCTTTACGGCAGTCTCCGAGCACCGACAGATCAATGATTTGCATATTGTACTACTGTAGTTCTGTTTTGCTGAAAATTACGAAATTCGACACCACCCTCGATATCTCGAACAAGTTTCCGTTCCCCTTGAGAGTTGTAGCTAGAGAGACTACTGTACTTTTTTTTATCACTGAGATCACTTTCACCATGAGATTTGCTGATAAGATTTTTTTTTTTGATTAACCAATATGATTTTTTTTCAAATAAGGGCTGTTGAACTTAAATTAAAGGGAGTCTATATATTTTGGCATACCTCTAACGAAATGCGTGCTTTACGTCAATTACCGTTTTGTTGAGCCCTACTAGCGCAAATTTAGCTAGCATCGCGCGCTATACACGCCGTGTTTCATGCGCGCCTTGCAACTGGAAGATTGAAAGTTCAAGTAAGATAGCTAGATTTCCAAAACAACAACCTATACAAAGATAAGCACGCCTGAACCCCAGGCCAGGCCCATTATGTTTATGCTTACTCAGGTAAATTAAGGCATGGGCCGCCAGCAAGAGAGGGTAAAGGGTAAGAAAGGCCATCACCGATACATGCCCTATTCCATAGGTGATCTGTCTCCGGTTATTTTTAGAAAGGTGGGTTATCCACGCGGAAACATTCGTGCCATGTGATTGGCTGTTATCTAACTCCTTGGGATCTCTACAGCCTTGGCGCCGGTCTAAAAATAACTTGAGACAGATTACCTATGGAATAGGGCATGTATGGGTGACGGCCTCTCTTACCCTTTATCCTCTCTTGCCGCCAGCTATTTCGCACAAAAAGTGATGGAGTGGTCTATCTTTTGAGGATTAAACTATACAAACGTAAAACGTTGACAGATTGATATGTTTGACAATGTTCTCATATTGACATCCGTGACGTATGACCTTTCAGGGTTATTTTTAGCCTAAAATTCTTTTAAGCAAAATGGCAACAGTTTTTCTTATTTTCCGAAAGCTGTCTTAAGGATTATAATGTTTTCCCTATTAGGTTCATCATTTCTGTGCCAGGACTTCTTAAGATAATAAAAATAAAAGTATGAAAAACGTAAATTACTTGTATGAGGGGACTGGGCACTAGTACAAAATGTCGGTTAGACTTTTGTTCTTGGGCCATCGTAGCTTGATGAGAAATAGAACACAAACCGCGGTGATAAACATATTAAACTTATTCATTTTTGATAGAACTTGAAGTTTCACATGCTACTACATACATTTTCAAAAGTGACCGTTACAGTGTTGAAAACTATACTTATGTAGTAGCGAAAAGGGACTGGGACCGAGATTAAGTACAAAACTAAACAGTTGATCTATAAAAAGAAACAGCTAATTTTAAATAAAGCACCAGCTTCTCGCTACTGACGTTTACCTGGCGTTTGCATTAAAAGCTGGCTTCAGTTCTTGTATAAACAATGTTTCTTTGATTTTACAGTGGAAATCAGTTTTGCCCGACGCTAATTATCTTGATGTTGTGTCCAGTGGTGTTGACATGATCAGTAATGGCTGATGTGCAGTCATCCTTACCCGGCGTATCCAATCGAACAAAATCGAACCAAAAATCAATCGAACCCAATCGAACACCAATCGTTCGATTGGGTTCGGTAATCGAACAAAATCGAACATCTATTTTGCTGTGAGTTCGATTTTCGAACCAATCGAACACAATCGAACTAATCGAACACAATCGAACACAATCAAACTCAATCGGATTCGATTTTGTTCGGAATCCATGTCTTGATAAGTAAATCACGCAAGACTAATCATAATCAACTTTTATTGAATGGAATAAATAGAAAAACGTCCAAATATCGAACAATATGTCCGCAGTATAAACAGACAGGAGTTCGGTAATCGAACGTTCGATTGAGTTCGATTGATAGTTGTTCGATAATCGAACGTTCGATTGAGTTCGATGGTTGGTTGTTCGATAATCGAACGTTCGATTGGGTTCGATTGTTCACTGTTCGGTAATCGAACGTTCGATTTTGTTCGATTGACCAAATTTTATTGTGAGTTCGATTTCGTTCGATTACCGAACCCAATCGAACGATTGGTGTTCGATTGGGTTCGATTACCGAACGTTCGATTGGATACGCCGGGTCCTTAGCAAGGGCCTTAAAATGCTCAGTTTTTCTATCATGAAGCCGCCGTTTAGTTTTATCGATTTAAAATTCTACACAATCCCAACAACTGGCTTTGTATAAGTTTTGTGTTTTATACAACTTGCAATTTGCCAAGCGATCGAGCTTTGAAGTGTCGGCTACTGAATGTAGTGAATGATATGTAGGGTAGTCTTACTTTTGAACCCGTGAACACGCGAAAGCGTATAAAGGTGGTTAGACACAAGGGGTCATGTAGCAAGGACATGTAGCAGGGACATGTCGCAGCGACATTTAGCAGCGACAAAAATGTGTGTAGTACACACTGAGGAACATGTAGCAGGGAGTGTAGCGGGGACATGTAACAGGGAAAAAATCATAGCGCTTGCACACCACAAGAAAATGTCGCGGGGACTTGTTTCAGGGACATGTTGCAGCGACACGTCCCCTTGTGTGAACTGATACTATCATAATTGTGCAACACCAATTTTGGGGACATTTTGTCCCCGCGACGTGTCCCATAAAGTTCAACAAGTTGAACTCCTTGAGACATGTCGCAGGGACAAAATGTCCCCAAGATTGGTATTGCATGCTTATGATAGTATCAGTTCACACGAGGGGACGTGTCGCTGCAACATGTCCCTGAGACATGTCCCCGCGACATTTTCATGTGGTGTGCAAGCGCTATGATTTTTACCCTGCTACATGTCCCTCAGTGTGTACTACACAATTTTTTGTCGCTGCTAAATGTCGCTGCGACATGTCCCTGCTACATGACCCCTCGTGTCTGACCACCTTTAAATGAACGGTTTATCGGTAACGGTGGCTAATTTCAATTCACTTACTCACTTATTCGCTCCTTCCATCAGCTGTATTAAATAAAGGTTAGATTTAGCTGTAATGTAGTGTTGTTGTTTTTTTGCCTTAAATTCATGTACCAGACTGCATTTTACCAATTCGAAGTTTGCTTAAATTTGCCTACCTGTCTGGTATTGTTTACATGGCGAACATAGGTGTTTTGTACAAGACCAAACTGATTTTTAAACTTAACATTTCCGACAAAATTTTATTGCAAAAGAAAGCTAAAAAGATGTTTAATTCACTGTTTAAAAGGCATTGTAGGATACCGAGTGTTACGATAACAGGAGCGTGTTGAAAATGTCGAAAATGGTTCAAAATGGCCAAAATTCAATGGTCCATGAAAGCACCCGCGGACTCAAAAGGCTATATTGAGAAAAAAGTAAAATAAAATCGAACTTTTTAAACCCATTTTCGAAAATAGGTCACTAAATAGGTTCTTTTGGTAAAATAAAAAGAAATTCGAAATTTTCGTCGTCGGATTCTCGATATTTACAGACATCCGCTCTTAAAATTAATCACTCTAGCCTTCTTAAAGGTCACAGCTACACTCGAAAAACCATTATAATCAAAATGCACAGTATTTCTGATCTAAGGCTAGGATTTTACAACAAAGCATATTATTATACATTGGTGTCACTAGCTCGATTTTGATTGGCTATAAGCACGCAGCTAATTATTGATTGCTGTTTCTGTTATGTCATACCTACAAACAATAGTTTTATGCATGCAGAAGTGACGTCATACCTACAGACAATAGTTTTATGCATGCAGAAGTGACGTAAGTTGTTTACTTACAAGTTGACTGCTGTGCATTGATCACTTTTTTGTACGCGCTCTTGTCTTTACAAGTGCAGCTCAGAAATATGCATAATAAAACAATTATTGGATTCGGTTTTCGCATGATAGCGATAATTATCAAGGCCTCAGTTTGTGTTATCCGCCTCAGCCTTCGGCTTCGGCAGATAACACAAACTTTGGCCTTGATAATTATCGCTATCATGCGAAAACCGAATCCAATAATTGTTAAATAACTTTACGGCGAAAATGATACTGTTTTGTGAAATTTCAGACAGATTTCAAAATTTCGTCAGCAAATTTAAAATATCTTTAACTTTGGAGTGTTAATAGTTGACGCTTCGCAATAAATGCTATTACGATTTGGACCTGATCGAAACAACATTTTGCCGTTTTAAGCACTTTCTGGTGCCCTGTAGAACCAGAGACCTGACTCGTCCCCAGTCGTCTCTCAATTAACGCGTCTCCCGCGTCTTGCCAAGAAAGACGACTGGGGACGAGTCAGGTTTTAAACAGTTGTTGACATCAGCACGAGCGGCGGCGGGATCAAGTTACTTTATTGCTGTATTTTGTCCTGTGTAAACATTTTTGAGCGGTCGGTCAGCTCAGAACAGTAACTTACGAAGCGAACACAAGTTTCGTGAAAGGAATACAAAAGCCAGATTTTCTTTCGCTTTTCAAGTCAGTAAATAATTTTTTTGAAAGAAAGCGACTTTCATATATAAATCTCCTGCCTTCTTCGCTGGAAATCAACTCAAACTCCAGAAATTTACTCGAACTCTGTAAGATCTGATATTTCTTTTCACGTGCAATTTTACTTGATGTCATCGCAGGCGTGGATACCTTGGATGACGTGGATACCCCGGATAATTAAAAAAAAAACAATCGACTGCGCATGCTTGTGATCTTACATCCGACAAAATTTTGGATTTTTCCCGCTATTGTAAAGAATAGGCGGCTGCCTCACTAAGGCTCGCCAGCAATTATGGGTTGTGGCGCTGCTAAGGATCTGTGACGTCATCCAAAATGGCGGACAAGATGGCCACCATCTTGGTCTTTACTCAAAATTCAAATTTAGCGAAAATATGCGAAAATTGAAATTGCTTTTTACTGGAGTCGTAAAATAAGATATAATTAAACATTTTTATGCTTCGGGTAGCATTTTATATGTTTTTCACCAAAAGAATGTGAAAACACGCATTTTTTTATTCAAAATGGCTTAATCCCATAGGCACTTTAATACGTTATATCTCGTTACATATCAACCGATTCTTCCCAAACTCTGCCAAAATGTATGTCAGGGATAAAACAACAAGTACTGGAGACGGCATGAGCTGAAAATAAATGCTGTTGAGAATTGTACGTCCATTAGGGTAAACTATATAAGTTTTTAGACCTTCAGTCCTGTGGGACCCTAATGACAAAGGCCATGGCGGCCATGTTGGTGCACATAACAAAAGAAGTTCATTAAAATTCTTTTGTAGGTGTGCACCAACATGGCCGCCGTGACGTAACGTGAAAACCACCTATAAGTAAGAAATCCATAATCACGTTTTAAATTTAATTATCTATGTGGCGCCTCGGTTTTGTCAAAAAAGTTTCATTCTAATGAGATATCGTTAAAATCAGAAGCCCATGACTTTTTGTATAGAAGAGTATCAAATATTTTTCAGGGTGAAGAGTATATTAAAAACAATAACAAACCGAAAGAATATCCAAAGAGTATTTTTTACATCATCTCTTCCTTCGACTGATGATCTTGTTGTCGAACAATTTGATTCTCGATCAGTATCATGCAGTGAATTTCGCAAGTTGTCGACAATTTATTTGCATAATAATACGGGACAAAATGAATAAAATAATAAAACTTCAAGGGGAATACTCAAGGAGAAGTTTGCCCTAATATTACGACATTCGTTAGGCAAAATATATCACGTTATTTATACTTTACAGAATTGATATCGATAAGTGTCTATAACCTCGCCAAAGAAGATACTCAAAATAAATACTGGTATTTACTTATTCATGAATTATTATCACCTGTTATTAATGATGACATGCAAACGATGACTGAGTGAAACACTGCAAACAGTATTTGTTAATTCGAAGGGAGTCACGATTTTATCAAATCACTTAAGCCGAGAGGGATAAATTAAACTCATACGAGCGGTAAGTTCAATTTACCTGTCATAATCTAAATATGTATTTTTTTATCATACCTTACAAAATTGTTTTTTAGTGTTTGTGAAGAGTTTTGTACCTCGCCGAAGCTTTAAAGTCAGTAAAATTGAATGATCGAGAGCACGTCGCTCGATGTAAATGGTAATGTTTAACCTTGCCAGTGAAAAGCGCCACAAAATAAAACATATTAGGTCTTTTAAGTTTACTTTTCTTATATAAAAACGTACTAGAGGTTTTTCAGCAAAATGTCGTGTGATGAGCCAGGTACTTTTACCAGGTAGTTTTTATTTTTTCGAACCTTTAAACGAGAAAAGAATAATAATAACTGACGAGTACAAATGCTTGGTCGCATTACACAACTTTTCGTTGAATAAATTGTTTATTAAACGACAGTTGTCAGATCCAAAGTCCAGCAAGTTTTTGTAACTGCTTTTTCTAGCGCGCGATCATAAGAGTGTAATAGCGTACTGTATCATCATAAATTTTGCACTCTGTTTGGTGCGTCTTCACACTCTAAAATGCTGTGTCGAATAATAACGTATAGTACTTGTTATTTGTATTGAGAGAATCTCGTAACAGAGTCGAAGTTAACTTCTGTATTTTTTTAGCAAATGCGTCTCCAAGTTTACATCTTCTGGCATGATGATTGGCACATTTTTTTCTACTGCGATAATATTTTTGAGATTGCATCATCGTACAATATTCGATGCACGTAGTTTTATTTTATTTGTAAAATATATATGCTAACGCGAAGCGGAAATATTAACATATAATTTGGGTTGAGTGTTATTCTAGACGTTAAATTCAAACAAGAGAAAACTGACTAAATCCAACCGACGCCGTTTATTGCTTTATGTGCTAGGTTAGGAGTAAATGATAAATTAAAGAAACTTTTGTTGTGACAAAATAATGTATCAGTAATAATAATAAAGCGCAATGGCTGTGTTAAATTTTTTTCTTAAGTGATTTCGGCCTTGACTTCAAGAACATAACCAAAGAATATTTTACAATGCACTTCTATTTCGTGCACAACCACTACAATTTTGAGTTTGTTCGAGCTACTAACCAATAAAAATGTTTTTTTTTTAAAGTTATTTTGGTATACAGTTGTAGGATTATTGTTATTGTCTATGTTGTGGTTCAATTTTATCCTTGGTTCAAATTTTATTTTACTTTGTTTAAAACTCATTCAAATACACTACCATATCCACAGACAACGGAAAATAAAATTTGAACCAAGGATAAAATTGAGCCACAACATCTACATAGTCGAGGGATTGGTTATGACACCTTACAGACTTAGATGGCGATAAATAACAAAGTACCTACAAATTATTTTGAAAGTACTACAACAATACACATCGATCCGACGCTATGACCGAATAACTTAGGGTACCAGGCAGCAAAAAAAAAAAACGTATTTTTCAAATTATTTTTCAAAATTGGGGATTTTAATTTTAGATGTTCGGATAAATCTCATCAAGAGCTTTCCTTGAAAACAATTTCAGAGAGAAATTTTATTTCTGCGGAAAGTTATTGGGCTCAAATGATTTTCCCATGTTAATTATTGTAATTGACCGCTCACAAGACCTGACGTGTTTGATAAATTAGCTTGTAGATGTGTCAAACAAGTCACGCGATATCAAGGCACATCAGCTGTTTCACCCGCGATTCACTGTTTTGCACGGTTTCGAACTTTGTAGTTTCGAGGTCAGTAGAAGATTACGCCTCTCACTCGCTTGTATTGTAATTATTCAAGAGAAAGAATCACGCGTGTTTAACTTTGACTTTTTTGACTTCCTGAGCCTGTGGGTACATTTTGCCCCCCCCCCCCGGTTAATTGCAGCGTTGAATGCAAGAATTGTGCTTGAACTATCAGTAGCTTGTAGTTGTTATCGAGCAACAGGAATATTTGTGCAATCCTAGCGTGATACAGTTCTTTAAACAATGACATTTATAAGGTTACAAATTCCCTCGACTCCACCTGTTCCAATTAACTAAAAGTTCCAATTAATTAAAGACATAAAATTTCAATCTCTAAGATATTGTTAATCTCTAGACTGCTAGCTATCCCTTTACAGTCTGTCGAGCGGGCGAGCTGATCACGAAAACAAGCTCAGCGAGACTGGAGCGAGCGAACTCTCCCAGAGCCTCCTCGGTTCGCATTACTTTCGCTCGCTCGCCGCTCGGATCGCCGATCGTGAATTTGCTCTTCCGCTCCACTGTCCAGAGAGGGACTGCTAGCAGTCTATCACATTGCTCGGTTCTCATTACTTTTGCTCGCTCGCCGCTCGGTCGATCGCCGATCGCGTATTTGCTCGCCCGCTGGACTATCCAGAGAGGGGACTGCTAGCAGTCTACCAAGCCCTTGGTTCGTATTACTTTCACTCGCTCGCCACTCGGATCACCGATCGCGTATTTGCTCGCCCGCTCGACTATCCAGAGAGGGACAGCTAGCAGTGTTGTCAATCTCAGAACAGACACAGACATCGTAATCATTCCCCAGAAAGACATTGGGAATCATAATTAGCTGGTTTGTTTTTATGTCGATGGTTTTAATATCCGTGGACTAAAATGATTTTTAGCAGGGAAATCATTGATCACTTTTATCTTTCAACACTTCACGAATATAACAGAACTCACATTTTGACCAAACTCCCATCTGGCCTTATATCTCAGTGGTATAGGGCGTTTACACCAGAATCGCAAAGTTCATGAGTTCGAATCCCGTCGAAGCCTTTTTTATCAGAGGCTAAAATTGCAACTCTTCCAGTTGCTGCATAATCGAGATGATCACATTCTTAATTAGCCATATTTGTTATACATAACGTACGTCCATGCGGGAAGTCTTTGTAGTTTTCGGGTTGTTTACGTGTTAAACATTTGCGGAGTCCTTGTTTGCAACCTCTATAAGTCTAACTTAATTGCTCCAATTTTTCAAGCTAATAAAGATTTTTGTTGTTGTTGTTGTTAGTATAAGAATGTAAAACCACGCTTGACGTTACTGAGGTCGTTACTTAAAGTAGGGAGCACTAATGAGCACGAACAAAGTCACTCTGATCATATAAGTATATAACAACAAAATGAAAAATCTATATATTGCGAGAAGTGGCGCCTTTACTATTATTTTTTTTATAGTAATGTTGTATTTATTCTAAATATTAGTTTTACCCGAGCTTTGGTGCACGTAAATTATAAGCACTACTGGAGGTCACAGTAATTGTAAATTCTATCGCATATCTGTTAACACAACAGTACTGTACCTTGTTTCTTGTGTAAGTATATTGATATGTGACTGTGTAAGTAATTTATGAATATGTAATAAAAATTAAGAAAATAGAATAAAATAATGAAGATCCATAATGTGAATTATGACAGGGGATAATGTTAACATTATAGTAAATAGTTCAAACAATAATTTGCTTTATAGAATGCTATTGATTATTACGCAATACTTGATTTTATTAGTTCGAATATGCATTCATATACGAACAACTTAGGGGTCCAATTGAGACACTAACTGTGAGGCTAGCTTCGAACGAATGGACAGGTACTTGTCATATTGGACTGTATACAAGAAGATTTCCGTGTTTGTTTTAATCGCTTTTCTTCTAGTAATGAAAGAAACGAAAAAAAAATAAAAAATTTTAGAGGGAATGTCTCATATATGCAAACGACTCTGAGGAGATAACGCCCATTTGGGTTTTTAAGGATGTTTATGCCTTTTCTTGCAATGATTTAGCTTATCGATATTGCTATTGACAATGCTGCGATTGTTCCGATGCCCAAAACTAAAACTTGTAGATATTTTGGGACATTACCGCTTATAAAATATTCATAGCATTGTGGTTTATAGTTGCTGGTTCTACAGCAAAGCTCCTAGCAGATAGTTTTACACAGAAGAAATACCGAATATACCGCTATACCTGGCAACATTTTGTTGAAATTACTCACGAAAGCACAAGATTGGTTTTAAATGGGGAAGATTCTTCGAAGATAAACTGGGAAAAGGTATGGTAAACGTAAATGATATGATAAACGTTTCCAACTTCTGATAAATATTTCCATACAGGCATTCAATATTCAGTATCAGTTTGTTCTCATTATTTCGTCCGATCAGCAAATTTAAAAGCTTAAAACTTTTTTCAAAATAGCTGTAATTAATTGCAATTGTAATTGTAGTTAATTTTTTTCAGCGGAAGTTCAAGAACTAAGAGCATTTTAAATTCAAAAAAGACTCGTTGCGCGTCAACATTTGAGCGCATGTGAACAAAACTCATTCCGTTGCAGGTTTTTTTGCAGGTGTTTAGCATTCATTCATAGTCACAATCATGCAATAGCATAGTTTAATTTCAGAGTACTTGCGAAGGGTAATTTAAATTTTTATCGCCCAACGGTCTGGTTGCATAGAGAAACACTTACTCAAGATTAAGTGGGATTTTCTGCAACGGTTCCCTGAGTTGTGAACGATTTTTTCGCCCTCTTTTTATGTTTTCTTTACTTGTTAATCCGCCTTTGACCGAGTTACCCACACTAGCATGCAAGAAAACGCTCCAGAACACGGCGAATGGCTTTACAAAATCCCACATAATCTTAAGTCGCTTTATGCTACCCGGCCCAGGGGCTCAGGTTTGAAAATATCCAAGGTTTTATAATTTTCGTATACAGTACTAAATCACCAAATATCAGGTTTTCGATTCACCAGTCGATCTTAACGATAACAAAACACCGGGGCATCAATGATATTCCATCTTCCCAGGTTAAACTGTGATTTTGTAAAGTTGTGGCACAAGAGCCGTTGTCTTGGTTATTTAAACAGTATAGCCTAAGGAGAAACCGAACAAGGAAGTGTTTACTTTAATTTGATTGCGATGCATTCGCATATATCGTCGAATATTTCATAATATTTTCACCAGTGCAATATTCTTTGTGACAAGTGATTCAATCAGAAGGAATATCATTGGGTGACAAGTGATAATGTTTATAAAAAGACTTGTACCTTCACAAAAGCCATTTTAAATGAGAATATCTCTGTTGGCTTGGTCGGCATGGTGATGACGTCACTTCTAGAATTACATTTTATAATTGGAAAATAGCTTATACGGGTAGAAAGCAATAAATGAAATCACGTTGAATTTACAAATAACTGAATTCGTATTAAATTTGAAAATGTCACAAACAGAGTGAAACTGTACGAAAATAACGGTTAATTATCGCCTCGAAGGGAAGGAAATAACATATTCATATCGTGAAATCATACGAGGAGATGGAACGTTTACATCTTTATGTAAATGCTGTTATCTGCCCTTTGGCTCTGCGCGTAAGCAATGTATTTTTGGCTTAATATCGTGAGAAGCAACGGACGAGAACATCTTTTTTCGCAAAGGTACCGCAAAAAGCGCGCAATAATGCAGTCGCTGTTCAGTATATGATGTATTTAATGCTAATATTTTGGTTTGTAATTTCTTGCAGACGGACTGATTCATTTGCTACTGAATAAAAACACGTGAGTTCGACATAATGCGTCTTCGAAATTCAGGACCATAGGGAACGCTATAAATTTGTAACTCAAAGTTAAAGAGACAGTTCAAACAGCATGGCGTCTTTGGAGAAATTTGTCATCTTTATTTTTCTGATGTGCGATATTGGTGTACAACAATCTAAAGGTACGTTATAATGAAAAGTCTTGGTGAATGCGGCGAATGAATTCATGATAACCCATGAATTTTATAATATTTTGAAACTCTTGCATCAAAGAACTCCAAAGTGACTGGACTCGAGCTGCAATAGACAGGAGCATCTCTTATTTCCGAAATATAAAGCTTGTGTTCGTTTATTGACAACGCTAACACAATTTATAATATAACCGATATTTATTTCCATGTTGTTTTCAGAAAAGGCGCTATTTTTTGGATCTCTTTGATTGATTAATGACAAGATTAACCCGTTTTCTGATTTTATTATCTTATTAAGCTGAACAAATTGAGAAAGTATATATATATATATATTTTTTGCATAACGTCACGTCTAGAAACTTACATGTAACTGCGTAAAAACATCGTATTTATCATGCAAATTTTCTTTCGCTCTCTTTCTTTAATCTTGTGTGAAAGCAATTACTCCAGACAATAGGACATATGGCTCAATTTCGTAAACAATGATCAAGGGTTTTAGTATGTAAACGGTTTTATTGCATAAATTAAAAAGAAAGCTCTTGAAGAATAGAAACAAGAAAATAGACATTACCCCACTGCCTTTTTATCGTAGCTTCTAATGTGTAATAGACGAGTTAGGCCTCTGAATTCAATTGAAATATAAGTTGCTGTTTTCCTTTCTAATAATAATTATTATTCTTACCCTTTGAAAGCTTAGGTCATTCTGAATAGCATAAGTACTTTAAAATAGAGTGATATAACGACATAGAGATTCGAAAATAGACGTCAAAATATATATCGGCGTCGAACATGTAATGGATTTATATAATAACATATCATGATTGCAATTTTTGTATTATAGGAAAAATAACGACGAGACAATTCGCTTCCTTTATAGGTTATAATTATCAACTCTATCACGTGGTCGAAGCCAAGCAAGCAGATAATTATTTCATTTTGAAGTTTTTCTTTGTTATACATTACAATTAGCAAATCAATTAGCATATCGTGATGTTGGCTGTTCTTTGCGAATAGAATGTAAAATAACCTGTGCAAGCGCGTTTGTGGCGCTGATAAACTTGAACGTCGAAGAAAATATGAAGGCCTTTTATACGGTTTTAACATTTGCCTTAACATTCGTTCAACATTTTGTCGAAACTCCGTTTCAGCAACACATTCTTGAAACACAACGAGTGCATGTTATTGAAAGGTGTTGAAAGTTTGTTAAAAAATTGAACGACAACATTTTTTTTTCCTCCAAAATATTGGATCGAGTTGATCGCGTACACATGTATGCTTGTTCACGGTTTGCTGCCGTTTATTAATGACCCATTAATCAACTTTCGCTCAACAAATGTTGAACATTTAGGGCTGCTATGTCATGATATTAATTTATGATACCTGAGCACACCTACGGGTCTTTTTGTTTTTGTATTTCAAAGTTGTTTATTGTCTTGACATCAGTCATACTTCACATACATGCATTTACATTTCCAGACAAGTCGTAAATTAAAAGTTTCAGATTAAGACACTAAGTAACATTAATAAATAACATAACATAACATAACATAACATAACATAATATATATATATATTATATATTATATATATATATATATATATATATATATATATATACAAATATGTATACAATGTGCCCTCCCGGTTATTACCATAATGGCTTTATGGCAACTCCTGAACTTGGGCACAGGATGTACGGTTACACATTGTTGGATTGCATTGTGGAGTCACGAGAGTGCTCAAACTGCGAGCAGTGAGCGAAGCAATATGCCAATAGTGAACACCTCTTACGAGGTTCTCCACCCAATCCAGAGAGTGCTCAAACTGTATGAACAGTGAGCGTAACATACAAATATGTATACAATGTGCCCTCCCGGTTATTACCATAATGGCTTTATGGCAACTCCTGAACATGGGCACAGGATGTACGGTTACACGTTGTTGGATTGCATTGTGGAGTCACGAGAGTGCTCAAACTGCGAGCAGTGAGCGAAGCAATATGCCAATAGTGAACACCTCTTACGAGGCTCTCCACCCAATCCAGAGAGTGCTCAAACTGTATAATATATATATATATAATATATTATTATATATATATATATATATATATATATATGTGTGTGCGTTTCGAAGGTTTATACATGTATTCCTTGTTTAATGGTAATTACTGTAATATATATTTATATATATTTAACCCATTTATTGATATGCACAGCTAACTTATTTTTTAAATTGACGATCCTACTTTCGAGTTGATAAATTGAGTCGATTCTTGATAAAATGACATTAAAAGATGGTTTTTAAAACCAAGCGGTCTTCGATATGAGCTATATAGTGTTATGACCACAAAGCTTTCTCGGACTGTCTTCATTGAACATCTCGCAAAATAAATGTTACGGTAGCCGCGATGATGGCGACGATTAATAACTTCGAGATGAGTCGAAATGAATCAACCTTCAAACAAGACTCTGACTGAAGTAATAAAAATTCGTTGTAATCAAAAGCTCCGAAATTGTCATTCTGGTGATAAATTTCTGGCTATTTACGACCCATGAATTTCATTTCTACCCACAAACGATGAGATATTAGCTATTCCATTTATATCCCCCTCGTAAAGAATGCACTGTTATACCTCGTACCTACATATTCACGTCACATTTGTTGGGCACATCATGTGGCTCACCCCTCCTTCTCAATGTTGGCTTATAACACTTAGGCCGTGTTCTATTGGGATCAACCATTTTCGATTGGTTGGGTTGGTTGGATTTTTTTCGTGTTCTATTGGGAAAAAACCGTTTTCGGTTGGTTTGGTTGATCAACCATTTCAACCAGCTCTGAACCTGGTTGAAATGGTTGAAACCGAAAATGGTTGAAAAGTGTTCTATTGGTACACCTCAACCAAATCAACCAAAACCGGTTTAGGTTGAAACGGTTGATCCCAATAGAACACGACCTTAGTGACCAGAATTCAACATTGTCAACATTTGGAGCAAGCAAGGACGTGAACTGTTGGGAAGAATATGAGCATGAGGTGGATGTCCCAACTAAATGTGACGACAATTGTAGCTAATTAATTAATCCTTGTTTTAATTAGCATCTTTCTTTTTAACACTTTTAACATCTTCCTATTAAGCGGACATCCTCGGGACCCTCGCTATTGTCCTCT
Organism: Cladopsammia gracilis; assembly: GCA_022457155.1. Classification (NCBI taxonomy): domain Eukaryota; kingdom Metazoa; phylum Cnidaria; class Anthozoa; order Scleractinia; family Dendrophylliidae; genus Cladopsammia; species Cladopsammia gracilis. The sequence continues at coordinate 4,231 of JAJGOT010000102.1, read as the reverse complement.
TAAATGAGGGGTCCACTGAATAGACCTCTTTAGCTTGTATGTTTTGTTATCCCTATGTAGATCATGTGATGTTACCCTAGAGAACTGTTTCTTTCAAATTTTGTTTTTTTTCACGTGCATATGTATGCATAATTTATGAAAAGACAAAGGACAAATTCCCTTGAGAACATCACTTGACCTACATTTGGAAAATAAAACATACAAGTTAAAGAGGTCTATACAGGTTTGTTTTACAGTAAATATGGGAAGAAAATTTAGAAACACAAACTGCAAGTGTCCATTTAATATGGGGTCTGCTTAATACAGGTTTCACTGTATTAACGTGCCTATCACCCCTAGAAAGTTATTTTCAGAATCAACTCTATGTACATTGAATAGTTGAATGGTAAAATTTTTCTTGTTTTGAACGTCGTGTTAGCGAGTTATAGAGATTTGAATTTACAAAATGCTAATTAGATGACGTCAACCCGGGAATCATTTATTATACAACTACTTGTTTACACCTCCAAGTAATATTTTTTACGAATCAATTGACTATCCACAATTTATTTTTAGTATTTATCAAATTAATTATCCTCAAGCTGCTGTAAACTGCGCATTGTAAATTGGCGTAGAAATAATGGCAAATTCCCGGGTTGACGTCAACTAATTAGCATTTTGTAAATTCAAATCTCTATAACTCACAAACGCGACGTTCAAAACAAGAAATATTTTACCATTCAACTATTCAATGTACATAGAGTTGATTCTGATAATAACTTTCTAGGGTGATAGGCACTTTAAGGTTTTGTTTATTATTTATTACACAGTTTAGTAGTTCATCGTGATTATCTTACTTTTTTATCCTTGTTTTGTGTCGTGTCTGCAAACTACCTGATACTGCATAGCTAAGCGTCTATAATTGATTTTTCTCTTAGCACAAAACCGGAAACCTCTCTTTGACAATAGTCAGCACGTCATTACGGTTTACGAGAATGCTACAGTGGGTAAGTTCCAATCAAATCTTGATTGGTAGATGGCAGATGTACTGTAATCTTGATTGGTAGATGGCAGATGTACTGTAATCTTGATTGGTAGATGGCAGATGTACTGTAACTTTCGAGTCAGGGTAAATCCTTAAGCATGACGTCCAAATAAAAAGGTTTGAGCAGTTACTGTACTTTTTCTTGGTATTGTTTAATCTTCACAAGGTTTTAACTTCCTAACTTTTGATTCGTGTAATGATATTGTTTTTGAAAATGGAAAGCTTGGGTACTTACCATTTACAAAAACATCTGGTTGGAAAGTCCAGGCCTAATAAACATTAAGTAACAATCCGTGTAAGAAGTAGGCAAACCAAATGCACGGAATGCAGAAAGGTGTGAATTGTGCTATTGTTGAAACCGTCGACCTCATTGGCTAAAACATGAAAATCTACCATAACTTCATCAGGCAGCGCATTTATTTATCTGTAGTTTACTAATTGATTCCCTTTTAGTGAAAACTATTGTGATTTTTAATGCAACAAAAATTCCAAATGTGGGGAACATGGAAAATTAGAAGTTTTTCTTGGCCATTGTTTTGGAGTCTCACGATTGGATGAAATCTTGTAACACAAAAGAAACATCGCTTTAAAATAAAGTTTCAGTAAATTTTATTTCAAAACCATGTTGTCCATAGGTTGACGTATTCTCAGTACGAAAATCTAAACATTCTTATGTGGGGAAAGCGAAATGCATCGGAACAATAGAGAATTGCCTACTTCTTACACGGATTGTTACTTAAAGAGTCTGACCCACCCAGTTTGCATTGCGCGCTTCTCTTATTGTTATGATACGGCTCTATTCCATATTTGGGCAAGCATATCACCTCTTGCACTAGTGAATTTCTCATCTACAATACAGTATGGACTTTCGGGGGCCCTGAAAATGACGGATGAACCAACGTAGGCGCGAATGCAAACTGGGTGGGTCAGATTCTTTAAATAGTTTAACTGAACCTTATACAAATAGGAGAAGGTAGAAAATGCACCCATGTCAGCTGGAAAGATCAAGACGAGTAGAACAAATGCATCATCCTTACATACCTTATTATAGGAAATTAACGCTCCATGAAATTAAGGTATTGGAAATTAACGCGAATTTAATGGAAAACGACTTTCGAATAAATAAATAAATAAATAAATGCGATGCCTGATGAAGTTATGGTAGATTTTCATGTTTTAGCCAATGAGGTGGACGGTTTCAACAATAACTTCTGTAAAAATGCAAGACCACTTGAACAAACAGTAGCAAAATAAAGCTGGATCTTTGTACAGATCAGGATCAGCAATGAAAACAACTTTATCATGCAAGGCTGATCAGACAGCAAATTCGTTCGATTTCTTTTAATAAGATTTGTCCGATATTTCGGTTAGACAAAACTAACCTAGCTTTCCTAGCCCCTGATGAAGGTTAGTTTTGTCTAACCGAAATATCGGGCAAATCTTATTAAAAGAAATCGAACGAATTTGCTGTCTGATCAGCCTTGCATGTTAAAGTTGGTTTCAACAATAGCACAATTCACACCTTTCTGCATTCCGTGCATTTGGGTTGCCTACTTCTTACACGGATTGTTACTTAACTATAATCGTAAATTCAGAGCAATTTGAGAATTAACGATAATCGTAAATTCAGAGAGGAGGACGGGTTGGAGAGTGAATGAAGAAGAGAAGAAGAAGAGAAGATAAGGGAATGGGCGATAGAGTTAGAGAAATGCCCAGGCCTCCATTTATATCGTTTTTAACTCGTGAATACACGAAGCATTGAACGAGTTACAGCAGTTGGAGACAAAATTCACTCGATCGGTCGGTCACTTGGCTTTGGGCCCGCGATATGTAATGGTCACCTGACTTACCCATGTGGACGGCGTTGAAGGTAGGGGAGAATGATGAGTTGGACGCAAGGGGTGGGGGTCGCTCGGTGGAGCAAAACGCCTAGAAGAGGGTCGGGTCGGGACGGGTCCGGTCGGGTCGGAATGTTTTGTATTCACAAGTTGGGTCGTTTTTCCTTCCAGCAACAGTTTTTCACAACTCCGCATTTACAAATTCTTTTAGGTTCTACAATAACTGTCATTAGAGCCACTGATCCAGAAAATGATCCAATTGTTTTTTCTCTGGATACGGCGGGTGATGATTTGCTCGACATTGACAATAATGGCACCTTAACACTTCAAAAAAAGCTTGATAGAGAGGTAAGTGATTAAATGTTAAATGTAAATGTTGTTTATAGTGGACGAGCACTTAGCTATCTAGCTAATTCACAGGCACGCCACGAAATATGGAAACAAATACTCAGTAAATTGAACATAACATGTTAAAAATCCCAACTGGCAGGAGGCAGACCAATTGGCTATTTTACAAGCGTGGTCGAGGAGTTGAAGTCGGGTCAGTACGGCCTTGAAACAACTCCAGCTAGTAGTCAGAGCGAGACCTCCTCAAGTCCGGCGCCCTAACCACTCGACCACTTTGCCTCTCATTTGCCATTTCCTTTTTTATAAGTTTGCTATAGTTTAAGTACCAGAACCCGTTGACAGTTTGAGCACACGGCAACAAACAAACAAGGAAATTAAAGCAATGGAAAAACTAGGAGTAGTAGAATTTTTAAACACTTTGTTTATTTAATTCATGCCAGGGACTGAATAAACAGGACAATACGAATACGGGACTGAATAAACGGGGGAATGATATGAATACGGGGACTGATAAAGGGGGGATGATATGAATACGGGGACTCAATAAACGGGGAACGATACGAATACTGGGATCAACTTAATAAACGGGGGAACGATACGAATACCAGGACTGAATAACGGGGGAACGATATGAATACGGGGACTGAATAAACGGGAACGATATGAATACGGGGACTGAATAAACGGGAACGATATGAATACGGGGACTGAATAAACGGGTACGATATGAATACGGGGACTGAATAAACGGGTACGATATGAATACGGGGACTGAATAAACGGGTACGATATGAATACGTGGACTGAATAAACGGGTACGATATGAATACGTGGACTGAATAAACGGGTACGATATGAATACGGGACTGAATAAACGGGAACGATATGAATACAGGGATGAATAAACGGGTACGATATGAATACGGGGACTGAATAAACGGGAACGATATGAATACGTGGACTGAATAGACGGGTACGATATGAATACGTGGACTGAATAAACGGGTACGATATGAATACG
>JAJGOT010000839.1:162500-206989 GCA_022457155.1 Cladopsammia gracilis | reverse complement strand
AATGTAGCTTTGTAAAATAAATTCTAAAAACCGCCGCGAAATTGAAAGGTTTTATGCCGAGCGAAACTTCCAACCAAACATTGCAAAGGTCTGATCAATACTAGATACGGGGCAGCTTCGGAATTCTAACACATTTCAATCGTCGTAACTTTGAAAATTATTTCCCTGTATTTTTTTTTGTAATGAGATCAAAACAGAGGCTTGAACTACGCATGTCAAAGCTCCAAATTATGTGTTGTCTTGGCTCAGCATAATTCGACCGGTATTCGGAAAGTCACTGGTCATATCACGGGCTCAGTCGTAGGAGATTCACATCATCACCATCATCGTCATCATCATGATCATCATCTTTTATTTAAACTGACACGGGATCACATTCATTACAAAAATGGTCTTCCAGTGAGCCGTGGGCTACTACATACAATAACAATTAAAAAAACCATATACATTATAATCACAACTATCCAATAGAGTGTTTGCATTTGACGTCTTAGCCGCCATATTGGTGTCCCCGAAAAAAAGAATTTTAATTAACTTATTTTGTTAGGGACACCAACATGGCTGCCATGGCCTTTGTCATTTGAGTCCCACGGGACTGAGTGAAAACACTCCATAAAAACTATTTATCCACGGACAATTCATCAGCTATAAATAATAAAAACATTGGAGTGTTTTCACCCAGCATGATCTCTTGCTTCTGCAGGGATTTTGTTCCAGAGGACGGACCCTCTGTAGTGAAGACTACATCTAGTTGCTTCTAATTTTGGTCTGGGAATATGCATGTCTAATTTAGAGTTTCGCAAACAGTATGAGAGTGAACATTTGATGTATCATTAAAAACCGTTTTTAAACATGACACTTGTACAAAACACAATGTACAGTAGTAACAGAATGCCTATAAACTCCTTTATTTAAATAAACATAAACCTACCAATTACATGGAAAAATGCTCACAACTTGGAACGAGGGAAAAACATACAATGAACTAAACTAATACAATATAGTAACGTTTTTATTAACACATACCAAATATTTCTAACTGTTTTAAATGTATTTTCTAATAGCAGCACGTTCTATGTTAAACTTGCCCAAAACTGGTCCATGAACCGATAGCTTAAACACAGTTAAAGGAGCTTTTGGAGCTTCGGCTCAGACTCCAATGCATTCATTTATTTAAATAAACAGGTAACAAAAGCAATCTTAACCTGGAATCGAACCCCAGCTTACAATACTAAATCCATGGCGGAGCATACAATGAACTAAAACATAGAGTACATTAAAGGGCATTTTTTCTAACATTCAGTAGCAAATATTAAATCATGAGTCAGTAAATTTGCTTTCTCATAGCAGCAACTTCGAAGTCCTATTTTGCCGACACTTGCCAAAAGCTTTATTACGGACTGATGACGGTCTATGCATAGTTTAAAGAGCTTTTGGAACTTAGGCTCCGCTTTCAATGCTCATGTTGATGTTTTAGGCGTTTATCAAATAAAACCTCAAAGGATAGCAAATTAAGCCTGTAGTGCAGGCGTTTGTTTTTTGGTAAGCGAGTGGAATAGTGTTTTGTCGCCATGTTGGTTTTGCACAACGTCGGGGGCTGGGACCCCAAATAAGCCTGCTTTGCAGGCTACAGCAAATTTGACATCCTGGATCGAATGGATTATTTGTGTAAAAAGCGAAGCTTTAAATCACTCACTTGTTCGTCAACATCTAGTACTGCATAGACAGACAGTAAAAAGTTAGCCCGTTGGGGTAATAGTAACAAAGCGAATTTGAATTAATTCAGTCTGCTTTGTGAAGCAGAATCGATGGAGTGTTTTAAACAGCCACATTTTTTTTCAAGACAACAGAATCCAGATTAAGGTTGTAACCTATGGACTCATAATCTGAATGTGAACTCGTTGACTGAAGAATTCACATTGTTTTCTTGATTGATTGTTTGTTTGTATTATCATAACAGCACATCTTTTTCTTCTAATCTACTGGATTTAAAACGGGAATTGTAATTGTATTTATGTATTTGTGACCTTTTTGTTTTGGATCCAATTGATCTGACTTGTCAAATATTTGTTTTTGGATTCAACATGAAGCTATATTTGGTTTTCCTCCAAATAGGACACCTCTATATTCTGAAAACTAATTCCTAATTGCATCTCGATATCTTGGCACAGCAGGTTATAGAGTTTAGATTTGAATTGATGGATTCGTTCTAAGTATAGATACGCAATCCGCTTGAATTTATTAAGTAAAATCTAGTTTTTACTTATTTATTTTTGGATCGAAGATAATCGACTTTCGGATTTTCTAAATGTAAATCACCTTTAGGTTATTATATCTACACCCGTTTGTCTCTATTTGTCTTCGCACAACTGGCGATGGAACAATAATCCGTTTCAACTTTTAGTAAAATCGAATTCAATTAATCCGGAATTGGATTTCATTTGGTGAATTATTTCAAAGAATGGATTATCCAGTTATTTACAAGAATCGCGAGATCTGTTTTTTTTTTTTTAACAAAGCATCTGAAATTTATAATGTAATAATCCGTTCATCTCTGATGTCTCTAATGGCCGATATAGATGGCACGACATTTGTTTACTGCTGTTACCTCGCGACAGTGCGATAAAATGGTGTATCGTGCAACATGCAGTCAGTTCTTCGACGTGTCGTACGTGACAACGTTTTGCAAGTAGTAGGTTTGATTTACACCAAAGAAATCCTGTCGTAGGCTTGTTGTGAGCCGCATGAGACTAAGGCAGCGTTTTTTTGGGAGAATCCGAAATTGGATTTGTGATCTCAGATTATATGGATATGAGGACAAAAAATCGAATATTCTGAAACGGACCATTTAACGTAAAAACCAAAAAATCAAATAAAAAACAGCGTTCAGAACGAGTAAAGTTGCACAAAAGACCTCTTGTCAGATTAACTTTTTTCGAAACGCTCGGATTTAGATTTGATCTGAAAAATCTCAGATCACCGAAGTGTGTATTCAACAGATACATGATCCGTTTTTGGATTTCAGTTAAAAAAAAAAATTGTTAATTCAAGAATCCGGATTTGGATTTTTCCCCCCCAAAAAACCGTACCCTTTCTTGTATTCTGTTTTTGCGGCTTTAACAACACCCGCACAGTTTCAGGCGCAAATCTCTTGTCACAAGGATGTAAACTATTGGATCAATCGCAGCCGCAATATGAGGCAACAGTCCAACTGAGACGGAGAATGCTGAAGGAATATTGTAGCAAGTAGGACAGTAGACCTCCAGGACTGTTATCGCGTAGAAAATGCCAAAAGCCGTTACCATGGGAACTAAGATAATTAGTGTGTTAAAGGGAAGCTTTATTCTCTTAGCAATCTTCTCACTCCGTCCACTTGACGGCTCACGGATGTGAAGTGGCTTTTTCTTGGTAATCCAAGCAACTCTGAAGATACTCATATGAACGAAAATCATAATGAATGCCGGGATCACAAAGTTGATGATAATTAGAGTTGTCATGAATATTTTGTCGGAGAACTCCTGTTTATCCACGAAAAAACTGGACACTCCGATTACGAACATTATCAAGGAATATGCCCAAATAACGACAGTAGCTTTTATAGCACGAGATCTCGTGATGAGCTCTTCGTATCTCAAGGGACGAGTCATCGCACAGTACCTATCAACGCTCACAGCCGTCATGTTAAGCATCGATGCTGAGAAACAAAGGCGATCAATGTTCACCATAAAAGCTAGCAGAACTCTATCACTTGGATTGCCAAGAAGATCTCTGATGATCCAAGAAGCGAGAGCCGCAATTAAGAGTAGATCAGTTATGGCTAGATTGAGAACGAAGTAGTTCGTGAGTGTTCGAAGCTGGCGGAAACGGAGATATCCGTAGACAATTAACCCATTTCCAGTCAACCCAAGGATGAAAATCAGAATGGAAGTTATAATAACAGCATCTCTGTTTACACCAGATGATGCACTTGCATTGGTGCTGCTGTTAGGTGTGGCCTCTGTGGAGTTCATTGGGTATGTGCTGACTTACACTCGTCAAATTCCTGAGGAAAACCAAAATATTATTTGTAGTCTTAATTTAGTATTATTTGCTAACATTTGTAACAGTTTTTGAGAGAGAAAGGGCAGGAGGGTATGGGATAATAACAGCTCATACTAAGTATGCTTTGAGAGAAATAATTGGAATTTGCGTAGCGTTCCTTTTAGACAATCCTGTTTCAGGTTTAGAAAATGCACATGTTAGCTGTAAGAGAAATCCGAAAAAAAGATCGATCCCTTCGCTTTACTATCCCCCTTTTCTGCGAAGGGCATAGGAATTGTTCTTTTCGGGTTCTGAACAACGAAGTGGTTCTGTTCTGAAACTATAGTTCGTCAAAAGGAACGCACAATCTAAAATTAGATTCAGACTCCAATCTGAACGATCGACCTTCGGACGTGTACCTTGAGATCGGAAGCTAAGATTGGTTTGTCCCTAATGGAATGAGAAATCGAATTTTTGATCTCAGAAACCGGATTTAAATTTAGTTGAAATCAACGCAGCCTTGTATTGTCAAGCAAGATTGAAGACAGCACTGAATCGTGAAAAGCGAGTACGGTATGAGGATTGCAAGAAGCGCGGTATCGTCGAGGGGATGCGGCAAAACTTAAGACGTGACGCCCAAATAAAGTGCATATAAGCCACTCTCTTACTAACAATAGTTTTTAATCTTCAAACAGAAAACTCTAATAATACCTAGCAAACAAATGTGAATCTGTCAGGAACCTTTTATATGCTCATGCAAATCACTGTCTGATTTCGTGGACAGAGTTTCGCTCTGAAAAGAAAATTTTGGTATCGTTTTCAGTATAATTATTTAAGATGGATATAATCATTATGGCTCCTATTTTTTTTGTCTCAAGGATACACATTACTACATAATGTTTTGAACACAGAAACGGGATTTCATTTTTAGCAATAGTTCACAATATGAAACAGAGCGATTTGTGTTTCCTTATCTAACCCATGTACTATGACCTAAACATTATTATTCCTGACGTTTTGAATTAGCTAGTACCTACTCAAAAAGTTACCCAAACGTAATGATATGGTAGCACTTGCGCGATAGAGTTTATGCAAAGAAATCACATAAGACGCGAAAATCACTCCAGCATTCCATTATTTAAGGTGATACAGTCAACTCTCTCTAAGACGGACACCGTCGGGATCGGTCCCAACTGTCCGTCTTAGAGAGGTGTCCGGCTTATAGAGAGTCTAGGTAACGTGACACCAGTAATTCTGAGATAATAAAACTGAACCTATGCACAATGAATACACGTCTGTTGTAAATCTGTTTAAGAGCGACGGTCAGGAAATACCGAGCATTCGATGGCAACACTCGACAAATTAGTTTCGCTTATTTTCTGCTTACAAAGAGCCACTGAGTAGGGAAGAAATTTGATGTATTTCATTTTCTTCAGGAACGCATTATTTCTGAGAAAACTGAGAAAAACAAATTTGACCCGCAACGATCCCGAAAGTACCCGCACGCAAGTCTGAAATTGATATTTTTCAATGACTTCTCTTCTTCAAGAAAATAAAATCCTAAGGATTATTATACCGTTTATTAATAGTGGAAGTGCCTCACAATTAGAACAAATATATAACTTTACTTTACTGTTGTTTATAAAAGCAAAAAATGCGCAGGAAACTGCTTTATTTTTAAACGGAAAAGATCCCGCAAATACCGTTAAAATTCAAATGTGTTTCCCGCTATGTGGTATAATTCAGATTTTTTCTTAAACTGTGTCATTGGAGTAATTAAAGGTTGTTCTTGATAATGTATTAGAATCAGCTTGGGTTTTTTTCACAGTGCTTCACACGACGCTTTTGAAATAAACCATAATTCGTTTAAAATTTCTACAACGGCGAGTAAACAACGGTTGTTGCGTTACCGTGACACCAAGCTGGGTTTTTACATAAAGCGCACTGAAAACGATTTCGTTTTGAGCACTTATTCGTTCTCTTTTTAAAATACAATAAAGGCTTTGGACTGACAAGGGAATGATGTTGTTTTTTTCTCACTTGGGCGGTGGAATTTTTCAGCTTTGATAAGATTTGTCACTAATCAGGAATAAATATCGGGATGCAGTTCAGTTGGATCTGGTCTCAGATGACATAAACCTGTTTAACTTTTTAACTTTTTTTGCTTATGCCTTTGGTAGAATGCACACCAAAATAAAGGTCGTATAGATGCTTATACTTCAATACTTTAACAGAATTTTTTTTCTACAAACTAGGAAAAATGACTTAGATATCGCATTGCTGTTTACTGAAGTAAATAAATTGAATTAGTAAATTAAATCTAAAAATGGGATAAATTTAATTAGCGAAGCTTGAAAGTAAATTGGACTGAATTTGCTTTGCTATTTTTTTGTCATCATGGACGTAAAGTGCCGTCTTTTAGTTCTTTAGTCGGAGGTTCTTGCTCTTATGACCCTAGAGATAGGAGCAGATCAGCTGAGGTTATTCCATTTCTAAACTGCAAAAGGGACATCGCAGGTCACACAGTCAAGTCTTCCTTGTCAATAAACCGACGTTAGGGGGTAGAAACTGAAATTAAACTTATTCTGGGAACAGTTGTTATATCCTTCTCTACGGGATGGGTCTTGAAGATCTTTCCAATAATAAAGGGCCAAATACACGATGAACTTGTCTTTATGGCCGGAAATGCAAAACGTGATGTAAATGCCTGGAAATTGCATTAGTTTCGTTGTGTTCGGTAAACCAAGATAAAGCAAGATTAGACATCCTTCAACATCTGGACGACACATCAGTTATACAGGATTGGGCCATGCCATGGTTTATTCCTCGAAAATACCGGGAAAGCCAAACTGATTGGTTTGGGAAACGTGGCATTCCCTGGGAAGTGACTGTGGCCATGCGAAAGGGAAGTACCAGCAATGGAAAGTACGAAACCCTCACACTATGCCATGTGTTTAGAAGTTGTGGCCAAGATAGCTGTACTGTGCTCTCTTTTCTGGCTGACGTCCTCAAAGATTTGAATGTTGTTATACCACAGTTACAATATGTGTACTACTGGCAAGACAATGCTGGTTGTTATTATTCTCATTTTTGCGGTAACACAATCAGCCTTGCATGTATAGTTGGAAAGCCGTTCATGGTGCGATTGTCAAGCGCATACATTTCTGTGACCCACAGGGTGGGAAGGGGGCCTGTAACAGGAAGTCTGCAGCTATAAAATCCAGAGCAGTTATAAATTCCTGAATTCCGGAAACAAAATCGAAACGTCGGATGAAATGAAAGAAGCCATTTCGTCATCCGGTGGAATGTCGTCGGTCCGGGTTACTTCATGTGGACCCTACACAGCTAGAGCCTCTTTAAACATCAAGCTTTAGGCAGTTTAGGAGAATACAATGACAATTATTACGCTTTGGAAGGAATTGGCCAGGGAAAACGCATTCCTTGTGAGAAGCTGAATGCGTCTGTAAAATTGAGAAATTCCATGCTTAACTGACTAAATAAAGAAGTTATTACAGGGAATTGTACCCCTGTAACTCCAAGCGCAAACTGTCCCTAGACAGGAAAGCGAGGAAGATGGTTCCAGTAAAAGCTCGAGTGGAGAACCAGAAACAGAAACAGAAAAGCCCATATGCTCGTCTCTTTTCGTGCCCAGAAGAGAGATGTATGAAGTGTTACCAACGTTACTCAAATCTGCAACAGCACTTCTTGTCCTCACCTCCCGCCTCGATTAGCCAAAGCTAACCGCAGGTTGCGTGGAAAATTTCCTTTTTTCCTTTTTAGTTTACTTTATTTATTTATTTATTATAATAATAATTTATTAATTGTAATTGTATTTGTATTTGTAATTGTAATAATAATTGTAATAAAGTTGTTGTCTCTGTTTCTAATTGTAATAAAGTTGTGTCTCTGGGAAACACACCCTTGCTCTCGAACGAGAACCACTCCTAGACCAAGCCGTCTATGGATATGCAGAGAGACTAGATGTTCAAACGGTGGGCGTCCCCTGTGTACGAAATGTCCAGGAAGTACCTAAGAAGTGCCACTACAGTCTACTCTCCCATTGGGCTGGGCATTGAGATCATCCCAGATACGAATAACACGTTTTAATGCAAGACAGAAAGAGTACTTTTAAGAGTACTGTTAAAACAACAACGTTCCGGCAATATTGGTGAGAACACGGGTCGCAAAGCTGGTCCAGATGTTGTCGTAAGAGATATGATACAGGCAAGAGGAAGTGACGGAGAACGATTATTCAGCAGCGATGAATTCCTTACCAGCCAACAAATAACCAGCTTTTTCAGTCGCCTTTCTACCAAAAAGAGCTTACTGGACAAGGATGGTATAGACGAAAATGACGACGAGGCCGCGGAGTTCGAGGGTAGCCTTGAAGACCTAACAAAAGAAGTGCGGAGGGAAGTTTCGTTACAACATCCAACTGTGTTTGACTGTCGTAATATCTGTGACCTTGTTAAAGCAAGGCAAACTGAACAAATCTGGCATACCAATGCTCAGGAGATTGTGCGAGCACTTCGATATAGACGTCAGTGAGATAACAGTTGTTACGTTGACAAACTGTCCACGTTTTGTAGCAGCTGCTGATGTCAGCAGTAAATTAACATGATCAGGTCTCGCGTGATCTCCCTGCTCTGATTCTTTTTGTTGGAAAATGACGCGATTTCCGTTTTTCGCATTAACCTTAAATAGGACTGAGTACACTTTATTTTCTTTCAGAGATGGATGAGCGACCAAAACACGCGGAGGCATGCGAAAATCGCCTGCCGCTAGGATACAAGTGGGAGAAAGTGGGAGCACGTGTGGGAGAAAATTTTCGTGCGACCCACACAGTAGAAATCGCTAAGAGGAAGAAGAGACTACCGCCCGGTAACCCTTGGTTGAAAACATTTAAAGCCGGCCACGCGCACAAAACGAGATGTGGTTTTTCTTAGTTGTTCTCTTCAAAATATCAATAACATGTTCTACTAATGTGATACTGAAGCTAAGTGGCTGTGCACTAGAGAATAATTAATGACACAACGAGTCTTTGCAAAAATTGATCGCGAGTGTGCATAAATTAACGTCAATATCGTCGTGTAGGGGATAATCGACCGAGTATAACGAGAGCGCGCGCGAAATCCCCAGGAGATTTCATGCGCGCTCACGTGATCAGTTACTCTGAATATCTCTGAGAGAAATGAGGGACTCAGACTCTGGCGCCAGTTGCATAGAACTTAACGTCGGAAGTAACTGCTAAAGTCTGACGTTAAAATAGTAGCTTTGACTGGGCTGAACGTCCGACGTTAGCTGTTACGTCTGGCGTTAAGTTTTATGCAACTGGCCCCTGGTCTGTGGAACAAGGGAGGCACTATACGGTCTATATGAAACAGGATTTGCCAAGACTAGAACAGAAGCTTAGGTGATATTTTAACAAGAAACTCAAAACCTCAAGCCAATGATGACCTCTCTTTTATCTCAGCAATAACAGATTGAACTTTACACTTAACGAATTTTAGCTCATCCGCTCATTGTCTATGTGGAGGGTGCTCGAGTTCGAATTTGAGGACATTTTTTTCAGTCCCAGCTCTCATTTCTTTTAAGCTTCAATCCCATGTGATGTTGCACTGGACAGTGTTTCTTGCATCTTGTCTCACACCAAAATTGTAACACAAGCTGCGAGTGCAAACTTGAATATTTTTCGCATTGTTTCCGTTGCTCAAGTCGCTCAGAATAAAAGAATCAAGTTGTATGGGCGTGAGACTTGTATGGGTATGGATACAATGTATTAGAGCATGGTTTTATTGACGAGTAGGAGTCGTTATTAGTACTTTTGATTACAGAATCTGCCAAATAAAGCCACGACTGAAACAGTGATTCTTGGGTCCTCAAAACAAAGTATTCCATAAATAGAAGACTAGTTCTGGCTGTCCCGACATCCCCTCCCCTCCACACTTAACAAACAACCCTCCACCCCGGCCCTCCCCCGTCTCTCGCGCATACTAATTTGCATATTCGCTGTCACGCAACATATGTCAAGACAACAACAAGTTTGAATCCTTAACTTGTTACTTCTTCTGTCAGTTATGGAGAAAAACAAGAGGAGGATAAAGCAGAAAACATCATAAAAAGCAAGTTAGGAGCATTATGAAAGCATTGAAGCTGTTTAATATTGACGGTTGCTTGTCGTGCTCAGTGGTTTGTTCGCAAGCCACTTAAAGTAACCCGATCCTGCCAAACAACATCCCGGTCGAAATTCGTCAACTTTAACAACGTTTTGTGAAAATGTCAATGGAGAACCCAGCTTGGTTTTAAGGTATGAACTACATCAAGGTCATAAGTAATGAAAGTCCAAGTTTGAGAAAATTTTGAGTTATACCACATACTAAAACGTGTGCTTGACCTTTGACATTATATTACAGAATTCCTTAGCTGCAAAAACATGCCGTTAATTTTGAAGTGTTTGAATTTGTCAGGTATAACTAGAACAACAAATTCACCGTATATTATATCAGAAAAAGATAGTCTTTCGATATAAAGTATCCCGATTTCCGTACGCTTCTTCTTAAACAAACGCGAACATTTTAAAAATGACGATTTTCCAGTTTTAAAATTCAGTTATTTTCCAGTTAACGCCGCTTGGATCGATTTTCCCAATTTTCTCAAAACATACGTATTGCTAGCAAATATAAACTACACCACCTAAAGGTTAACTCTGGACAAAAGATGAAATAAATCGATTTCCCAAGTGTCGCCAGAAAATTTGGACATTGCTCGATTTTTCCTGACCGTCGCTCTTAAAGTCTTTTACGTAAGCAAAACCTACAAACTGGAACAAAAATAACATTATAAAAGTGGACTCGTTTGTTCGTATTTAGCACTTACATTTCCGTTTTGAAGTATTTTTCACCAAAAAAAAAAAAACACTTCTCAAGTGTCCGTTCATTGACGGTTTCAAAGTGTCCGTTGTCCGTCTTAGAGAGGCGTCCGTCTCATAGAGAGTACAGTAAAATGACTGAACTGAAAACGGCAGGGACCAACATCAGATGTCCATCTTATAGAGGTGTCCATTAAGAGAGAGTTGACTGTATTAGTCCACGCATTAATCTGTCAGCAATCATACACTTTTGCAAGTTTTAAGACAATTTTCCTTTTCAAGTCCAATTATTGACATCATTGTATTATTTATAACTGATAAATGTACAAGAACGGCTTTACATGGAAAACTGTCGCTGCAACATGTCCCCGCTTCATGTCCCCGCAACATGTCCCCTTGTGTATGCCGGCCTTTAGGGTACATACATACATACATACATAAACTTTATCAAAGTGTCAAAATATTTAGCTGTAAGGCTAATTGAGGACACTATAACAAAATATATAATAATAATAATAATAATAATAATAATTAAATAATATTAATAATAATTTAAAATAATAATAATAATAATAATAATAATCAACAAATAATTTTATTAACAATTAGAATAACTATTTACAATACATTAATAATAACAATAATAATAATAATAATAATAATAATAATAATAATAATAATAGAAAAGTAGGGGGCGGGGTTTAATCTCCATTGAGGATTGTGTGGATCTTGCTGTACTGGGAGTAAATAACTATGTTACCAAGAGTAATGAAAGGCTTCTTGTGGCTGCAAGCCCCAGTGGTGGAGGTAATCAGGAAGGCACTGAAGGGTATAAGAGAAGGAAATTTGAGGAAAGATCCAATGAGCTGAGAGAAAAGGAATTGCATGGACAGTTCTTCAGGCAAACTGAGCAGGTCGCTGCTACGTCCAGCTGGCAGTGGCTTACAAATGCGTACCTCAAAAAGGAGACCGAGGGATTGATTATGGCTGCTCAAACACAGTCCTTGAGAACGAATGCCGTCAAAGCACATATTGACAAGACTCAGGATGATCCATTATGCCGTATGTGTAGACAGAAAGAAGAGAGTGTTTCCCATCTGCTTAGTGAATGCCCCAAACTTGCAAACACCGAATACAAGCGGAGGCATGATGGGGTTGATAGGGCTCTCCACTGGGACATATGTGATCAAAATGGGTTACATTGTGGCGAGAAGTGGTATGATCAGGTACCTGAGAGTGTAACGGAAAATGAAGATCTTAAAGTCCTGTGGGACTTCACAGTGCAAACGGATAAACATCTACAACATAATCGCCCGGATATTGTCATTGTGCATAAGAAAAAGAGGGAGTGTCAAATTATTGATGTTGCATGCCCTGGGGACAGTAGGGTGGAAACCAAGGAAGATGAAAAGATTGAAAAGTACCGTGACTTGGCGATTGAGATTAAGACCTTATGGAAACTGAAGTCAGTGAAAGTAGTCCCAGTTGTTATTGGAGTATTGGGAACCATCCCCAGAAGATTGGGAGGCAACCTGGAACAGATTGGTGTGCGGACAAGATCAGTAACTATCCAAAAGACGGTTTTGTTAGGGACTGCAAGAATGCTCCGAAGAGTCCTAAGGTGGCTTGTTGCCACTTGACCAGGGCCATTGTCATCTCCAGCAATATTGCTGAGTCAATTTGTTATGGAATAATAATAAAAAATATACATTAACAGATATACTAAATAATTCATACAATTACTTTAAATAATTTAGAAATATAAAATTTAAAATGGGCTAAGATTACATAAAGCTTAAAAATTCCATACAATTATTAAAAAATACTATATTACTCTTGATATCAGTGGTGAAAAAATAGTTTTGGAACAGTTCTTTGGTTTAAGTTTGGTGATTCGGTACTGAACGCGTACTGAATAGTATAGCCTTCCCTTTAGTAGGATTCCTGCTTTTTCACGAGGAAGTAACCTCCGTTTTGAGCAGATTACACAGTTTCTATCGTGACAACGTATTCTGTACTACGAATAACACTGATCTTGTACGATGTAATGAGAGACTTTTCAAGACTCCTTTGTAGTTTAGTCTTCTGAGTGAAATTTATTGATTTTAGATTTTAGATTTTTTCATATCATCTTACATAACGAATTGCAAGCATGCGGTATTAGCGGAAAGTTAAATTGCTGGCTACAGAGTTATTTAGCGAGTGGAATGCAGTTCGTCGAGTTAATGGTGTAAATTCACCTTCACTAGAAGTTAAATATGAAGTTCCTCAAGGGTCGCTCCTGAGTCCGAGACTCTTTTCCATTTACGTAAATGATTTCTCTGAAAGTGTATTTCAAGGCGAAGTCCATCTTTGTGCGGATGATACCACAGCTTATGTGATTGCAAGCAGTCCTGATGAAGTGGTAGCAAAGCTCAATCTACTCTTTGAGGAGATCCATACCTGGTGTGAACTCAACAAACTCACTATACACACCGGAAAAACCGAAGTGATGATCATGCACATTTTGTGTTTCAACCAAAACATTCAAAATCGTTTGCACTTGAGGTGACAAAAGCATTCCAGTGGAGGAGGGTGTGCTTGGGTCAAAGTACGTAAGTCAGGGGCATCCCATCCCCTACCCACTGCGGCATGAGGAGTCTCAACCGTCAACCTCGTCCCCAGGGACATCTCCGCTTTCAAGATGCCGTCATTTTGAAAGTGGAAGAGTCTGGAACTGGATAACCTGCGATCAGGCGCTCTTTTTTTCGGAGGGAGTTAGGGACTGGATTAAGAAAGAAGCGGGAAATTCATATGATAGAGTAAACATCACAAACGTGGGCGACTTTAGTGTTGAATATATAAAGGATACTATATTTCCTATATTATAACTATCTTTAAACAAGAAATCGTCATCACCATAGGTGGTTTTCAGACGAGTCCTGTCTTTAACTCATTGCTAAAAGAAGCATTTCCTGATATTGCAGGCCTTAGTTCGAGGTCAGTTAGAATGCATGTTTTGTGATGAGAATGGGATACATTTACAAAACCGTTTGCCAAATGACGAGCTTGAACACTGACGTAGGACATCGTTGCTCGGATATAAAGCTGATGTATATTTTAAATAACTCTAGTCTACTACGTTATTAGCATCCTTTATATTTCCATTTCCTGTTTCCTCTATCTTTGTTTAAAACGTTTCTCCCTGTTATTGTTATAATTAATCTTTGCTTTGTCCAGTTTGTCCAATATTCGATATAGCATATAAACAGTAAAGGTAACAACGGCAAACTGATCCTTACGGCAAGAAGAAGAGATAGAGATAGAAGTGAAATATAAAAAAAAACAAAAAAACAAACAGTTGAATATATTTGCCCGATATTTCGGTTTGCAAAACAAACCTTCTACGGGGGCTAAAAAACAAAAAACAAAACGGCAAATATATTCAACTGCTTTTTTTATTTATTTCACTTCTGTCTCTATCTCTTCTTTTTGCCGTAAGGATCAGTTTGCCGTTTTTACCTTGAATATTTCAAGATGTTTACTGATCCAGGTCTACGATAGATCCGGCACTCTTCATTGGTTTGTCGTTGTGGTTTTGCCGTTATTATAGTTTTTGAATAGCTTATAAGTGTTGAACTAGATATTCGTAAAACAGTGCCCAATACATTAATGTAGAGCGAAGTATATGTTTGTGGAGGAAAGAAACAAATAAACTACGCTTTCATCCCGACAAGCCTGTTTCGTGGTTGCCCACTCATCAGGGGATTTAATAAGAATATTCTTTACCATCGCTTCTTATATACAAAATAATTTACATAATAACAATAACAAATTTATGCGGCGCGAAGTTTAACAGTTCAGCTATTGCGTAGGAGGGCTTTGTTTCTATGGCGGCAAGAAGACACGAATTCATTACGTTTGTTAAGTGGAGAAAGTTTCGGTCGGCAAATGATTAGAATTTTTTCCTTTAGGCAGAGGTGTATAGGCCGAGCCTAACAACGTCGCTCTCTGAACAGAAATTAAAGCCGATGATAAGCTTAGCTTAGCTTAACTGAGGTGAAAGGTCGGAAGCACAAGAATTAAGATTGACGACTGGACTATTTTTCAATTTTAGCAATTCTCAAAAACAGTATTACGCGACCGTCTGCACAGTACATTTAGACCGTACAAAAGTTCACAAAACAACTTTTTCTCGGTTTAGAATAACTAGTACGACTAATTTCCAAATAAAATACACCTGTTGCGTATCAAAAATTGCTTGAGAAACTGATTTGGAAATCAAAATTGCAAATTTGCATTTGCATATTTGCATAAGACCACGCGGGTGAAGTTTAGAACTATAAAATCCAAGTCTTGTTTTGTTTACATAAAATCGCTTTTCAACCTATGTAATGAATGAACAAACACATAAAAATGGACAACAAAATCTGCTTTTGAAAAATTTTATTCAAATATCTATTAGTTTATGTTTAAAAGCAAAACACGTACCATTTATAGCGCATACAACACGACTTAATTTGAGCACGTTCCATAAACATGTCTCCAAAACTAAAGAGAACACAAAGGAAAAGTCAATTAAAAATTGATATCAACATAAATTCCCATCGAAATATGTGATTTATTTTACCTTTAAGTCACTGGACTGCTTGAAAATTCGTTAAAACTCCGCTTCTTTGGTTCAGAAATCGGTAATAAAAGCAAACATATCTCGCATTGCTCCTGCATTGATAAAAGCGTATGGAGTTCCTCGAAGCAAGATTTTATCCCTGATAGCTCTTCTTTTTCCACTAAAGCGGCTTCTGAGTATCCCTTAATTAGTATCCCTGTCTTGAGTAGCAAACCGCGAAAAAATGCAGGGAAATAGGGACTATGGGGCACTATGGGTCATTAACGATA
The DNA here is from genome assembly GCA_022457155.1 of Cladopsammia gracilis. Taxonomy (NCBI): domain Eukaryota; kingdom Metazoa; phylum Cnidaria; class Anthozoa; order Scleractinia; family Dendrophylliidae; genus Cladopsammia; species Cladopsammia gracilis. The sequence continues at coordinate 191,223 of JAJGOT010000839.1, read as the reverse complement.
AATCACTATAATTTAGTGACAGCCGTTTATATTATAGTGATTTATCGTTCATTTTTTGTAACAGTGACACATGTTATATTATCGACGATAATAATTCCATGTTGGACCACTAGCCTGATGAACCTGTAGGTAGCGACAAGTGTGTGTGTAAGGTAAACGAAACATGAATTTCGAACTCGGAAACAGTAAAATGTAATATGATGAACAGAATCCCCTCATGCAGTCATACAAGGATTAAGTGTCTTAAAGAAATAAATATGTACTTATAACTATGAACTTTCTAAGAATTATGAAAAAATGAAAGAGATTGAAATAAAAACGATGAATTATTTCAACTCAATTCTCCAAAGACGTCCTGTGACATCTTATTTGGAAGAAATCAACAGAACATGTCAAAATCTTCTTACAATAAGAAAATATAAACATGCATGTGAAGATGTGTTGCATTTCTATTATCCTCAAAAATTTAATTAACGTAAATTCTTTATCATGGTGAATTATTTTCATCTCTATTTTCTAGAGATGAAATAAAAAAAAATGGAATTAAAGAAATAAAAAGTACTTAATAATAACAATGGAAAGGCATGAAATGAAAGATTATCGGTTGACAACCAAAGAAATGAGAGCTAAGGCGAAAGAGTTGAAAATTAGGGGTTGGCACCTGATGCGGAAAGGTGAGCTAATTGATGCTTTACAAGCTGTTGAAAGGCTAAAATTAAACAAAGGCTAAAATTAAACTTTGCCCGCATGGGAAAAATAAATACAGTTGTAAAGAGTGTTCTGGATCAAGGATCTGTGAACACGGTAGACAACGGTATTTTTGTAAGGAATGTTTTGGAAGTGGTATATGCGTCCATCAGAACAACAAATATTATTGTAAAGAATGCGTTGGAAATGGAATATGTATTCATTTGAAAGATAAACGTTGTTGTAAGGATTGGAACGATGAAATAAAAAAGTCTTAAAGAAATAAATATGGTAATATAACAACATGCAACTATCAATTCTTTCAGATGTACGTAATGAAGATATTATTTTCAGTAAACTGATTAAAAATGACCTTTACAATTTTCAAAGGATTAAAATACAAACCGATTACGGTGATAATAAAAAAGGACCGTTAGACATTGAAACACCGTTTCTTTTCAGTTTTGGTGTAACTGAAAGAAGAAGTAAAGAAGATGCAAGTAGTGAGCTACTTGGTTACAGCATTCCAGTTTGTTTATGGACCAGAGATGATGAACCGACACGGGAAGAAGAAGAGTTTTATAAATCTTTAAAAAAATTTTGAACAACTTTGTCGCAATCATTTAATGGATAATGTTGATGTAGAATTAGCTGATAGATTAAATAGCATTTTATATCGCAAGGGTAGTGAACCACCAATATTATATACTAAACTCAATTATTCAGAAAAGTCCAATAAATTTTTAACGCTATTCAAAACAAAAGGAAACAAAAGAGTCGAACCACTCGATTATCTTAACCAATATTGCCATGTGAAATTAGCTTTAATAATTGAAAGTATCTATATTAATGAAAAAGCTGTTTCAATTAAAGTAAAGGTTCATGAAGTATATTTCAAACCATTTCCTCAACGAAAATCGTTATTATCAATACAAGAAAGTGATGAGTAAATGATGGTGTAATTTCAAGTCGTATTATCACGACTTGAAATCCCAAAGGTATATAGTTTAATTGCATGCAACCACATGTTTCAAGAAAATTTATTCATCTTTCTGAGAATCAAACAAAAGACTTTATACGTGTATTAGCATACGTACTCATCGAGGTGAATCATATTTTTAACGGAGGTGTTACAACACATTTTTCAGGTGTGTTTTACCCTAACGTTGTATCATATCCTCTGCTTTTCGGTCTGACAGAATACGTCAACAAATTCCATCCTCTACTTTTTTATACGGAACTGGTATCCATCTTGTTCTCCGCTTTTCATTTACCTCTCAACGGTAACTACAAAACTACAACTTGCAAACCCATCTGTTTTTTCCAACCAAAGGTGAATGGAAACATTTCCTAAAGAAATCGAGGAGAATGAGAAATTCATATCAACCTTCAGATTCTTTGGGATTGCATCAAGACGGTGGTTTCCCATTTCAGTTATCAGCGAACAATGGACCACCACAAAGACAAGCATTAATGATGCTCTTAACAAAGAACAAAGGATCTACGTGACACCTACAGAGTTTTTCTTAACGAATTTCAGGCAGATTTTCACAGACACTCAAATTAAGCACACATCTAGTAAGAGGCAAGAAGGTGGCTTTCCGCGTCGAATATGAGCTACTGGCCACAGCAGCTGAACTTTGCTCTATGGTGTGCAACAACAGGCTGAGGAATCTCTCGCGAGATACTATTATCCTCCTCTACTCTGGATCTAAGCCCACAGCCACGATCGTTTCATCTGTTTCACATCTACTTTTTAACAAGGCGTATATTGTTTGAGATGGGCGGAATACAGAGCATCAGCGCTTTGCCAGGCGATCCAAACTTTAGCCAAACAAACAACAACTACGACATTGCGTCATACAGATCTGTGCTGAGTTCGGTGTAAATCCAAGCGGTGATTCCCGCTTTAAACGCGGCGTGAATCATGGGCTCGGTAATGTGTTCATCTATGCTTCTCGCGGCGGCCCTGTATCCACTGGAGACAAAGCCAAATTCAATGACGCAGGTGGTAATGCCAGCGATGGAACCCTTGTGTATTTCATCCGCAATGACGATGGCGCTGGTAAACAGTTTGAGTATTTTGTGCCAAACTTCGTGCAAGGATTCACACAAGTAGGTCTGTCACACCTGAATCAGTCAATCGAGGCCTTCGTTTATTGTGTTCTAGGTGCACGGGTAAACACAGGCAGCAGCATTCTGTCAGATGGTGGGCGAGCCAAGGAGACGCAGAGTGAGTTCCTCATACTCCTGGAAGACGCTATCAGAACGCCGGATATCTCAAAGAACGTGCGAAGATACCAGCACGCCATCGACGAGGCAAAGGCGCGCTTGGACTTTGCAATAGCTCTAGGGACCTGGCTCATGCCGTCACACATGGTTATAAACACAGAGAGCACTGTGGGCTACAACAACCTGTTGGAGCAGGCAACACAAGGTATGAAACTTGCGTGAATATCGACATAAATCTGGGCACAAAAAAGTAGGCATCACACACATAGGATGGCGTTCATCTTGAAATGGAGAGAAACGATTTGGGTAGCGGCACCATAAAATGCCACATGTTCATTGTCAGTGACGCACAGTGCTCTATCCTGAATCGTGAACTAGAGTCTATTAGGTATTAATCTGCCATTATATGGGAGCATGGATCCAAGGAAGCTACCCTTCAATGCTCTGGTTGTCGGGCCGACTAACTCCGGCAAAACGCAATATCTTGTTAACCAGTTTCGCGGTCACTTTAGGGGGAGGTTTGACTACATTGTTCTGCTATGTCCAACATTTGTCCATAACAAGACCTATGAAGGCTTCGTGGATAATCAGCCACGTATTTTCGTGATCAACTGCCAGCATCACGCGATTGAAATGTGGCTGACTCTTGCTAGTTTCTTTTTTTAGAAGACGAACACGCTCATCATTCTCTATGATCGTGCTTCTTCTAAAGACATGAAAGGACGCAGGAGCCAGCTGGTCTCCCTCGGCTTCAGTGCTCGCCATAGCGGTATAAGCGTGTGGGTTCTGACGCAGCAGATAACCAGCATCGCAAAGCCGTTTAGGGAAAACGTGGCGGCGATCGTGCTTTTTTACACTCCCTCCAGCAAAACAACGAAATTCGTCTTTGAAGACTATGCCGGCGAACTTTCACACGAAGAGTACAAAAAGATGTTGCACGACTGAAAGGCCGCAAGTATTCTTATCTAGTATTCTCTCTACGACACCCAATGGGATTCAAGTGAAAAATTAAGTTAATATATGCATGCACCAACCAGCCTTCACAAGCTAACAGCTTTCTACCAAATTCTGAGCAAACTTCAGAGCAAAACAGAGGAAATGCAATTCAAGATCACCAAAGCCGCCGGAGAGGATGATTTACGCTTCATGCTTTCAAACCGCTACCCTTTGAAACTCACTGAAATACCAGAAACCATGACTTCGCTCGTACAGGAGGTAGAAAGACTTCTACCAGACATCAAGAAAATTACTGAAAGGAAAAATGACACAAATTAGAAAACGCATAGTATACACAAGCTCATCAGCGATGAAAACCATATTTGAGGAGGGACAAGCTGTGAACGATATTGTGCAAATGCTGGAGGCAAACCCAGATAGCCCCGCACCATCTGCAGTACCCATCCTTACAGATGGCACTGCAGCTCAACGTGAAAGGCTGGCAGTTCTTGTCTCCACTGGCAAATCAAAAGAAGCCATTGATGTTCATCTCACACACGAGCGGGTGAAACGCCACACAGACAAGCAGGTAGCAAGCCTCTACAAAAGATATGAAACCTACGTAGGCAATAAGACTACGGAGTCACTGATTGACAGCTTTCTGATGCTTGTCAGCAAGGGGTGTGGTATGTTTGTCTCGATCGATGATGTGAAAGCTCTTCAGAAAGAACTCAAAGACGACTACATCATAAACAGCGAGTTGTCATCCTTTGCTGGCAACATTGCGCTGCGATGTGGGCGGTGGCTAGCGGTAGCAAATGCTTCTCTGATCACAACAAAACACACGGTTTTCAAGTCTGGGGAGGAGGAGCCTAGTGAGGAACATGGTGGGGAACCTGGCGAGGAACCTGATGAGGAACCTGATGAGGAACCTGGCAACTCCATGTAAGTTTTATGCGAGTCCCACCAACGTATTCACTAGGAATTTAAGAAAAGTTATTATATACCATGATGGTGGCACAACCTGAACAAGCTAACTCTTCTTCTAGTCCAGCAAGCAATCACATCACCACTGATGTCCCAGAAACCAAGCCTGCTAAAAACCCTGGCCGCGTCGCTGCTGGGAAGAGATTAGCAGAACACAACCGTCAGGTTCGCGAAACAAAAATACTACTGCAACAACAAGAAAAACAAAACTCCACAACGACGCCGAATGAGCCCCCACCTGCCGCTGCCTCACCATCTATGAATAATCGAGCAGTAACATTTCAGGCTACTACATCCTGGAAATTGGTGGCTTAATTGTCTTTGCTTTGGGTGTGTACTACCAACGTGAGGCTGTTATGAGCGCCGTCGGACGTAACCAACATAGAAACGACACATCTGAGCAAGCAAGCACAGAGGAGATCCAAGCTACCCCTCCAGCCTCACAACCAAGCACGCGCCCACCAAAAATTAACTCCCACGCTCTCAATGATGAAGTAAGTTAAGGAAACTAATATATAGGCGGCCATTTCTGACAACAAGCTTGTAAAAACTGTCACTGACGCCCCTACAATTAATGGACTTGTCGATGGTATTGGATCGATTGCTAAAAAAAACGTCAAAGATACGTTTACAGCTAACCCCAGCTCTAATGTTATGAACTAAGTTAAGTTCACGGCGGTCATGGCTGGAAGCATTGCTCTCAAGCAATACCTTGAGGCCCAAAAATCCTCCCTTCTTCATTGTGATGATGAGCAACTTTTTAGTCTGACATAACATGTACACGACGGCCAACGTTGCTATTATGGGTGGTGGAGCTTTGCTTAATGCCGCCGCATTCATCGGCGGTACTTATCTCGCATAATATTTGACCGGCAACGATCCCAAAGCCGCACAAGAAAAAAGGTTAGGCACGACAAAGCTCTAGAGGCCTACCAGGCAGCTTATGCTAAATATCAGAAAGACCGAACCAAGCTTCTATATTGGGTCGCGACAATTATTGACCGGATCAAAGGTGAGGCAAAGCAGAATTTCACTAACACTGACTACGCCTTCGAAACTCTACAACCAAGCTCATCAAAATGAGCAGCTCACAAAGCCCAAAGATCCTGAATTCTCTGACTTCTATCAGCCCAGTGAGCAGCAAAAACAAGGCGAACTCCTGTTTGTCGGCGCTGGTGCCCTTGCGCTTAGCTATGCGGCATTTTACTTCGTTTAAGAAACTCCTATTATATACCATGGATCCTGGCAAAGTTATCAGAGGCTTTGGTAGTGGGCTTTCCTCACTTTCTGTTGGCTTAAAGCTAACTACGTCTTCTGAGAAGTCATCAACCTTGCAGCTTTTAATCTCGTAGAGGAAAACCTGAATCTGAATATGAAACTGAATCAAAAGCAGAATCAGAATCAAACCGGAATTCTATGAGTCTTGAACTTAAAAAAAAAACATATTAGTATATGGACAAAGGTCTACTACAGCCCGAAAGGGTACTGCAAAGGTATTGCTGCTGTGAAAAAAAAAACTCGCAAACGTCTCAGAAAATATTACGAAGAGGTGGTTAGCCAAGCAAGCGCTATAACAGGTGTACCTCCCAGCACCGCGTCACATTCCTAGACCAAAGTTTGACGTATTCTCGCCTAATGCTGTGCACCAAGCAGACCTTTTTTGCCACATAACACTCATGGTAGAGGGCGAGGTCGAAAGACTTAAACACGCCCCACCGTTGTTGACATGCCAGCCGCTACAAAGAAGCAGAGCCTCTGTCAACTAAAGAGTCTGCTGAGGTTGCAAAAGCCTTTGAGAATATTTATAGGCGAGAGCCAAATAAGCAGAGGTTGCCAAATAAGCAGAGGTTTACAGTATGGGTGAAAAGGCTTCCTGAAGTTGTCACTGCGCTAAATAATGAAGTAACCAGATTGCTCGGCAAAAAAAAAAACAGCAGAAGCAAGAAAAGAGAAGACCGTTTCTGCTAAGCCTTTGACCACACACTCTAGACCTGTGGGAGTGAACGAGAAAAAGCTCCCCCATTTAGTTAATTTGAGATATTTGTATTAGCCTGGCGAATTGGAGGGTGGAAGCAGGCGAGCTACAGATCCCACATTGTTTTTGAGGGTCCTAAATGTAGAAAGCCTAGAGAACGAGTTTTGTACTGCTTTTACGACGGACCAAAGAGCGGCTTCGTCCGTTAGGAGCTGCTTGTTGCGCCACCGGGATGCACAGCTGCCACCAGCTACTCATGCTGGTTGAGGTGGAACTTTAGAGGCTCTGTGTGGATACCATCCTCCAGTACCCAGCGCTTGTCGTAGTAAGCGCTGAGGCCCCGTTTTCTTTGTTCGTACGTGTACATGGCTCCTTTGTGCATCCTGAAACCTCTGTTTGTTGCCATATCTGCGAACCCAGCCAAAGCCGCTTGGCCCTGTGTCCTGTGGTAGTATAGTGGGAGGGCTCTCAAACGTGTGTTTTTTCTAAGCAGGTCATTTCACCCCTCGGAGCCTTCCTTGAATACTTCCCGCCCCTCTCCCCAAGCTCACTTGGTCCCCTCGTTCGCTTGGAGATCACCCGCGAGGGAGGGGCGGTAAGTGAAATTACCCGCTTGGAAAAAACTCACATTTGAGGCCCTCCCCCTATACTACTGTTCCATGACAAGGAATGCGGGACATAATTTTTCGTACGACTCTTCATAATGGTATAAACAGCCATTAAAAGTGCTGTGTCACGAGCTCATAATCACGATACAGATGGAGGGTGAAACACAAGGATGTGTACGCTTAAGTAAAGGCTGCTGACTTAAAATGCTGTGTGTGAAAACCGATAGAAAAGGGAGTAAATTATCTTCCGAACTAGATGTTTAGCAGAAATTTTGGATGATTTTTGGTGTAGATATTGCAGATCGAGGATCGTAGATTTTAGCCGTAGGATATTTGCTCAGTGGCCTTGAAAAAAGTCGAACTTCAATGCGAATTACCGTGGTGGATACAAACTTTTATGGAAATTCATTTTAATGGCCATGGATGACATTGTTTAGAGACAATAATTTCGATTGATACCAGGGTATTGATTGCCGCTCTGGGTTACAAAGGCAATTCTGCTGGAAAAGGCATTACACCATGCTGTTGTTACACAAGAAGGAAGGCTTACTTTCAATGCCAAAACCGTGGAGAATAAACCTTAAAAAGAGTGATTTTTGTGTCAGAGAGCGGCCATCGATGTCATAGGAACAGGATCCGATTGGTACAAGTAGAAAAGTCGAAAGCCTAGAGAGGAATGCTATTGCTTGTTTTTATTATTTCACTCAAGCTTTTCTGACTTTTCTACTTGCGTCCGACATGTTTTTACGTGTTTTTCTTATAAGTTGCGCTAGGTACTGCGCACGCATGTCCCTCAATTCTTGGCCATGGTGCGTTCATTCTGGTCCCCAGAGCTCCACGTTTTTTTTTTTTAATTGCGTCTCGTGTCACTCTGGTAACGGACAAAAATTAGAATTGTTTGATTGGCCGTTTAAAAATGAAAATCGCGACAAGATAAAAAAATACCCTTCTACGTATAAGGCTTTACTTCCGGTTGAATTTCAAATATTGACTATAACGACTACATCAACAAAACCAGCGTTTCAATTTCAACGCAATCAACGACCAATGTCACCCAGTTTTGTTGTTTGGTTTAGCACGTAAAAGGTGCGGCTGCTAAATTTCAAAGTATATCGGGATCTGATTGTCGCTAAATATGAGCGAATCGTTTCCGAAAATAATCAGTATGTGTCTTGGAAGATGAAGCTATAAGAGGCCACGAAGTATGTTGCTTGCTTCAGGGAAGAGTAAAGAAAGGGAGAAATCCTGAAGAAAACCCAAGGGCGAAAAGAAATATTACCACTAGGTGACCCATTTTAAATAACAGCAAGAAGCTCCCAAACGAAAGAAATCGTTTCCTTATTGAGGCTTTTCTAAAACAAGTAGGCAAAATACAAAGACAATCTTTCTTCTAAATAACAGCAGCATGCAAAGCTTTTCTTCTTTCTTTTTCAGCATGATGTTTTCCTGTAATTGTAAGTCTTGTACAGTCCTTTCGAACACCATTCCACACACACGACTTTCTCGTCTTCCAGAGGTGACAGAGTTCAACCAAACGAAATGAGGGCTCTGGGGACGAGAATGCACCAACGAAAGGTTTTTATATTTCCGGTTTCTGGTATTGAGCAAGCGCAATAGTTCATTGATGAATAAGCATGCGCTAACGGATGTCGTGGATTTTACGAAATCCGGAAGGCTTTGGTCCCATAGCCTTCGTTTCCTCCGCTGACCAAACGGAACGAGGGCTCTGGGGACGAGAATGTGGCGTGTTTAACAAAGAAGTTTCTCTCTAATTAGTACTGTCGGTAAACTCAGTGAAGCTTGTCTACAAACCTTGACATATCTGTTTTTAGTTTGACGTGGCATCTCATGAAACAAGTGCTTTTCGAACTTTCCATTTGCACTATTTGCGAAATTAAGTTTTTGTTTACAATTTACAGCAGGTTATTTTATATATGACGGCTCATTCAATTTATTTGTCCAAACGTCGTTGATAAAAATTCAAATAATTCACTTTCTTATTTTTGCATCTGTTGGGAATTTTTTGATATGTTTGCCCAAATTCTATCAGTAGCTTGGCGTAATTAGTTCAGTTTAGTTGTGGGCCATCACCTAGTACGCTCTTCCATTCATGGGAATATATTTGACTCCGTGAAAATGTATATTTACGACATCCGTTGTATAAACAATCGTTCGTCAAACACATGTCTCTAATGTGGAACAAATTGCAAATGCAAAACATTGCACCTAGACAGCAAAATTATTTTGTAAAATCCGAGGAACTTAAAACCACCGTACATAGCAAGTTTTAGGAAAGTTTGGGTTTCTCTGCAGTTTTGATGACTTGCATACACTATTAATCATAATAAATTAAATTTCGACATGGCGAAATTTGCCTCTAAGTTGCCCAATAATAAAATGAAGACGTAAATGAATATCTATCTTTCGTCCAAAATCGGTACCAGTATTCTCATGATCATCAAAATATATTTTTGTTCCCCGATGTTTTTAAATGTATAAATGACTTATAGAGCGCACATATCACATGTCTTATGAGAATGAGATCGGACGTCAGCTCATGAAAGCCCCTCGAGCAACCGGCATCGGTTCATTGATGACTCTCTTAAACTTCGTTTAGTTTTAAAGTTATGACTTTGTTTAAAGAAAAACCACATTTGAGAAATTAGAGATATTTGACATTTGAGATATCGCAGTTTATGAGCAATGTGGTGATGATATGGTTAAACTCAGTTTGATCGCATCGCCGCATTGGCCATAAAAATAGAAGGTCCGATTCGCCGGCATATGACCTCTTATTTTCGCGCTGAACGACAAAACTGAAGTCAACGAAAAGGTAGCATTTCGTTCAGAGTAGAAGTGTTTATACCTTTTATAAGCATGCATGAGTCATATTTCGGGTCTCTTTCAATAAAACAACATATAACCCAATCTGTTTGTTGAGCTTCCGTTTGTTAATTTTGCCTGCCCATACTGTTGATTATTGCGCTTTTCTAGGCAGGCTGTACTTAGTTCAACATTCATTTACGTTTTCATTTTATTATTTGGCAACTTAGAGGCAAATTTCGCCATGTCGACATTTAATTTATGCGATAAATAGAGTATGTAAGTCATCAAAACGTAAAGCGCCATGAAACATGTGATATGTGCACTTTTTTCAGGTTGTCTACCTGGTTTAAAACATCTACAAACTGGCTTTTCAGCAAACAGCAAAACAAATGTTTGTAGAAAAGCCACTCCGTCACCAAATTTCGTCTATGCAGCGCGCGTTTGGCGACGCGATAGACTCTCGACAAATTATAAAGCAATATAATAATGATTTTTTTCCCGTTAAAAAGAAACGGCTTTTGCTGAACTAACTTGCCCGCGCCTTACTGGAAGAATTTTGTTTTCCTTCTTTTAATTTCCAAGCGAAGTATGGATATCGCCTTTGGCTCGGTTCACAATTCAATGAACTTGCAAAAAAAAAAAAAACATTTCCCATACCCCGGGTGCTGGTACCATCAGGATCAGAGAACCAACCACTTTAATTTACACTGCTATCAATAACTATAATCACTGCATGCTTCAACAAATTTACACCTTATCAATGAAACATTTTTAGTATTTTGGGGCCTTCATTCGATCAAACCTATCATTCAATGCTTTAGTAGTGCCTGAATAAGGCACATGAAGTTTTTTTAAACAAAAATATGCTTCCACAGCTAGTCAGTCTCAATATAAATCGCATCACAGAACAACCACGTTAATTCTATAGCATGTAACTAAAAAAGTTCAAAAAAGTTCAAAACGAAATTTACACGGATGAAACAGCAAAAGGTCCTCTATCTATACTCTTAACCTTTAGCCGTTTACTGTCATAGTTCGCAGGGAATTAATGTTTTAGTTTTTGCGTGCAAACATTTTGCGTAACGCATTTCTAACAAGCTCGTTTTATTTCCAATAATTCGTGATAAATGTTATAGTATAAAACCCGTTCTTTCTCGCCTACAGCTTTGAAAATACATTGAAATCTTCATGTCGAAAACATTAAGTGGATATCTTGTACCGTTTTCTTGCAGCGATCCCTTTCCTTCATCATCCATCGACCTCCATTTGCCGCCATTTTTTTAACTCCGGCTCTCTCGAGGGCGCTCGGCCCAGTCTCGCTCCGCATCACACATCGCCCAAACGCTGTGGGCGCGTTGCACCGCCCATTCTTTTTAGCGCCCTGCACCGCCCATTCTTTTTAGCGCCCTGATCTTTTCCGAGAATTGCAGCGCATTAGCATACGTGTTCATTGAAGTGTGAAACCTTTGTGAAACCGATTTGCGAGTGTAAAATAAACTCATATTTTTCACTAACTACCTTTTTCCAAGTTATAAGGAAAATATATTTATTATAAACAATAAATTAGAAAACGTTTGATCTAAAATTTCATAAATATCGCTCACCTTCTAAGGTACATGCGCAGCCAGTCGCTCTGTAGCGCGCGTGACACTTTACACGTACAACATGTGTGAGCGCGATAACTTTGTCGTTAATATATAAGTCGATCGAACCATATATAATGTTAAGTCTGTAATTCGGTAGAACTCAGGGGGGAGACGGTTGGCCACTGTCTAAACCCCGTTTACGGTTCATGCGATGTCAGACCCACGGGGTACCCAGCCTCGGCCCAACTGATAACAGGGGGGTGCTCAAAGATCTCTTCGGAGAACTTAACCTCACCCAGAGGTATAAAATGGGAGACAACCGCTTTGTCAGCGGTTAAGTCCTCACTTCGGTGAGGCAAAAGTCCTCACTACGGTGGGGCACAGTAGAAACAGCCAACCGAGCACCCCCCGCCAGGGTTTTGCATTTCTTTATGAAGTGTCACGCAATGTCACGCGTGGCAAGTAACGCTAGTGTAACTTTTCCTCATATCTTTTTTCAACACGGCTATTTATTGTTGGACAAAGATCAATTATAACATCATCAATCAACCTCATATCGCTCACAAACGAATCGTGGTTGAAATGTTTTCCTCGCAGACAAGAACGTAAGTCAACCAAAACTTTCTGATATGTTGTATGTGCGAATTTACTCATTTCAATCCTTCGATTATAATTTTTATAATCGGTGAATGTTTCTATTAACAATCCCGCGCCGGAGATAACCCCTAGTGTAACTGGGTTTAGTGTAACTCCGCCGGCGATTGTGCCGACTGTGATAAGAGTTGAACTACTCAGTTTACAGAATAGATTCATCCGTTTGAGACGTTTAAAAGTCTTTTTGTAATACCACCACTTCTTGTGATAAAATCTGTAAAGAGCCTTAATCTCCGATAATCTCGTCTCATCGATTGAAGTATCGATGTGATTAAATGTGAAAATATCTTGTTTGTGTTTCATATTTTAAAATTTTATTATTATAATTTTAAAAACGGAAGCTGGACAATTCGCATTTTGATTTGATCATTGAACCGTTTTGACATCGGCGGCTAGACCGTTTCTCGTATGTCTTAACCATTTATTGTTTAAGTATTCCATTCCACCAGAGACAACCTGTCGGGCTGCATTATAACTACATGAATTCAAACCTGTCTATACCAACTTACAAAGGACAGTTGGGTCTTTCCTGTTTATTCTATATCGATTGCAATGTTTGTATTTTTGGTGTTAACGCCCTCCCATAACAGTCCACAGTAAACCAAAAAAATAAACTGTTAGCAAATGGGAATTTTACCACAAAAATAATCGAAAATAAAATGCCGTCTTCCCTGATTTAAGACCTGAAGCATCCATATTTAAAACAAAAAATACTTCCCTTGCTATAGAGTGTTTTCACTGACGTCATATCAAAATTCAGGAGCAGTTTTCGATTCTAAAATGTTTATGGAATTGTAGAGAGTTTAAAACTACACATCTGGACCAAATTTTGAAGCGCAAGAGCATTTCATTCAAGAGTTATAGGCGAATGAGTATAGACATTTTTAGTAAGAAATGTATGGAGCGGCCATCTTCGTGTCCCACTTAGGGACACCAACATGGCGGCCAAAAATTTAAAGAAATTTTATCAAACTCACGATAAAATCCCGTGCAAATTCTTATTTTTTCTGTCGTTGAGGCCCGGAAGGGAGACTCACATATAAAAATGACAGGAGTGCTCGTCGAAAATTAATACAAATTAAGTAATTTTTATCCCCGAGAAGTACCAATTCTAAAACAACACATGTCATATTCTGTCATGTTTTTTTCGTTCGGCTCAATACCCTAAAAGGTACCGCGATAATTCTAACAGTGGTCATTTTAGATTTAAGTACGCTAAGCGGTACCAATCAATCCAGGTGTTGAGGACCCTGTCTTCTAACCCTAACTGAACTGTTACTTACAAGATTAAAGCCCTAGCACCATATTACAACAATTACAAACTTTATGTGGCTAAACAAGCATTTTACACTGTGTATTGAACTGTAATAAAGCATTTTTCACTGACAGAGCATCTCTTTGTTTTCTTTTGTTTCAAAATTAAAATCGATGTATATATATATATACTAAATATACTAACTGAAAATAATTTTCTCTTGTAGATGAAAAATATTACTCCTCATTAAACAGCCAGGATGTATGCAGGTAAATTAAAAATGATTTTACTTGATTTTAATTGTGTAAAATGTCTGAATGAATTTCAGTTTGTTTGCGTTACACGATTGCATGACACCACATAAAAAACCGCGTAGCACTGGTGCTGACATTTGAAATCTACGCGCATGCTCTCTCTTTCCCTCCTTCGAACGATTCTGGTCCTGTGTGGAGGTCGTTCGACTGAGCTGAGCGATTCGTGCGGTAGAATCACGACATTTGATGCCAAATAACGGCAATAAATTTAGTTTCCACTGTTTGCAAAGTGTCTGGGACATCATTAAGTTCAGGAAGACTTAATTGGGTGCTTTTTGTTCAACGAACCGAGCTTGAAGCTTGAACGAGTGACCATCGATGTCGCGTCGGTGTGTGCTTAACGACTCTGCCCAACTTTGCAAGCCGTGAAGAGTCTTGAGCGAGGAAACAAGTATATTTTTGTGAGTTTGGCCATGTCAACAAGCGGTCAGCAAAGTTTTGTGTTCGGATCTGTTCCTCGCCTGAGACTTATAAATGGTTTTATTTTGGGAGATGGTTATGGTTCCGCGCGCGAATTTGACCTGCGATACCCAGAATGCATAGCGAGCACACCGACGTTTTGTGCATAGCCAGCTGAACCATACATGCAGAAGAAACGAGAACAGTACGATCGATCGCAGAAAGGTAACTTTTGACTTCAATTCCAGCTGGGTCTTGCTGTGTTAACTTGCTACAAAAGTCATTTTCAATTATATTTCCAACAATTTGTACCTTGCAGCGTGAAATCAATATCAAAACCACCAGAGTGTTGTTAAATCGAACTGGAACCAGACAACCTCAGAAGAACACGTCTTATATATTGCTTGAATTGTGAGTAGAAACATGCTTAAAGGTATTCAATATTGACTATTGACTGTGATTTGCTTGCATAACTTGTGTCATTTCTCGACCTTTCAATTCTGCTAAAGGTTTGTTGTACCTGAAACAGGCTACAATAGATCCAATGATATTTGCTTTAATCACAATTCTCGTAACAATTCGACTACATCAATATATCAGTTCCAGTTCGACTTGTCGCAGTTGCATACACACACGTGTCCTTTTAGTTAGTAACTTCATCAGTCTTACATTATGTAATCCTGGCATATAATAATCACAACACAGTGATCACAGTGGGTCATTATCACATTATATTTTGTGATATTCCGATTTACTAAGCTGATTTTAAAAAAGTTCAAAACAATACAGTTTTATTTAGTGACACGTTAATGGTTTCCTGCCTTTCTGTGCCTTTAAATTTATGATTTTGTGCCCCAAAAAGTTTTAGTCAATGGAAGTTTCGTGCTTGCTTGCTTGCTTAAGCCCTTCAAATGTACTTCACGTTCTTGATTGTTCTTCATGTATCTGTTTTATCTTGTCAGAATGTACCTGTTTTATTTTGCCAGAATTATCAACACATTCTTAAAATAACCCAGTCTGACAGGGTTTTTCATTACTGATCTGACGAGAGCTGATGAGCTGTATACTATTTTTGTTGTTCATGGATACTAAATCTAATTTTTTGTTCTTTTTTTTATAGGTATTTCTAGCAAGAAAGTGGTTTTCCTGTATAACACTTGCATTAGGTAAAGCTAAAGTAAATTCTAAAACCATTGGTGGACTTTAACCCTGAAATTTGGTTTCCAATTGATCAATGAGCAGAAGCATAAGAAACATTGTGCATAAACCAGCCTGAGTTGTGTACAGCACAGGGCTGATTTATTCGAATAAGTACCCTGGGCCGGGTTGTTCAAAACACGATTAAGCTAACCCAGGATTAGCATCAATTTTGAATCCAGTTAAACAACTCAACAATTGAAAATTTTTCCAAACTTTTCTGCCCTTCAGTTTTGACTTAAACTCGTCTTCACTAATAGCTATAAATGACCTTTCGAAAACATTTTTAAACAGAGAAAGGAAATCCTCGGTTAACTTTTAATCCAGAATTAGCGTTAATCGGCTTTCGAACAACCGGGCCCTGGGAACTTATTTAATTTTAGGACCGCAAGTAAGGGTGGATGCTTATTCAAGGGTGGGTACTTATTCGAATAAATAGGGTATTTTATAACATTTTGCACTATTACAAAAACAACTAACCCTAGCTAAATCGTTACCCTAACAAGAGCACAATTCTAACTACAGGGAGCCCAGACTCAGCCCAGCCCAAAATAAACACTTTAATGGCTGTTTATTGATAATTTTGAAATTTTATCAAACTCACGATAAAATCCCGTGCAAATTCTTATTTTTTCTGTCGTTGAGGCCCGGAAGGGAGACTCACATATAAAAATGACAGGAGTGCTCGTCGAAAATTAATACAAATTAAGTAATTTTTATCCCCGAGAAGTACCAATTCTAAAACAACACATGTCATATTCTGTCATGTTTTTTTCGTTCGGCTCAATACCCTAAAAGGTACCGCGATAATTCTAACAGTGGTCATTTTAGATTTAAGTACGCTAAGCGGTACCAATCAATCCAGGTGTTGAGGACCCTGTCTTCTAACCCTAACTGAACTGTTACTTACAAGATTAAAGCCCTAGCACCATATTACAACAATTACAAACTTTATGTGGCTAAACAAGCATTTTACACTGTGTATTGAACTGTAATAAAGCATTTTTCACTGACAGAGCATCTCTTTGTTTTCTTTTGTTTCAAAATTAAAATCGATGTATATATATATATACTAAATATACTAACTGAAAATAATTTTCTCTTGTAGATGAAAAATATTACTCCTCATTAAACAGCCAGGATGTATGCAGGTAAATTAAAAATGATTTTACTTGATTTTAATTGTGTAAAATGTCTGAATGAATTTCAGTTTGTTTGCGTTACACGATTGCATGACACCACATAAAAAACCGCGTAGCACTGGTGCTGACATTTGAAATCTACGCGCATGCTCTCTCTTTCCCTCCTTCGAACGATTCTGGTCCTGTGTGGAGGTCGTTCGACTGAGCTGAGCGATTCGTGCGGTAGAATCACGACATTTGATGCCAAATAACGGCAATAAATTTAGTTTCCACTGTTTGCAAAGTGTCTGGGACATCATTAAGTTCAGGAAGACTTAATTGGGTGCTTTTTGTTCAACGAACCGAGCTTGAAGCTTGAACGAGTGACCATCGATGTCGCGTCGGTGTGTGCTTAACGACTCTGCCCAACTTTGCAAGCCGTGAAGAGTCTTGAGCGAGGAAACAAGTATATTTTTGTGAGTTTGGCCATGTCAACAAGCGGTCAGCAAAGTTTTGTGTTCGGATCTGTTCCTCGCCTGAGACTTATAAATGGTTTTATTTTGGGAGATGGTTATGGTTCCGCGCGCGAATTTGACCTGCGATACCCAGAATGCATAGCGAGCACACCGACGTTTTGTGCATAGCCAGCTGAACCATACATGCAGAAGAAACGAGAACAGTACGATCGATCGCAGAAAGGTAACTTTTGACTTCAATTCCAGCTGGGTCTTGCTGTGTTAACTTGCTACAAAAGTCATTTTCAATTATATTTCCAACAATTTGTACCTTGCAGCGTGAAATCAATATCAAAACCACCAGAGTGTTGTTAAATCGAACTGGAACCAGACAACCTCAGAAGAACACGTCTTATATATTGCTTGAATTGTGAGTAGAAACATGCTTAAAGGTATTCAATATTGACTATTGACTGTGATTTGCTTGCATAACTTGTGTCATTTCTCGACCTTTCAATTCTGCTAAAGGTTTGTTGTACCTGAAACAGGCTACAATAGATCCAATGATATTTGCTTTAATCACAATTCTCGTAACAATTCGACTACATCAATATATCAGTTCCAGTTCGACTTGTCGCAGTTGCATACACACACGTGTCCTTTTAGTTAGTAACTTCATCAGTCTTACATTATGTAATCCTGGCATATAATAATCACAACACAGTGATCACAGTGGGTCATTATCACATTATATTTTGTGATATTCCGATTTACTAAGCTGATTTTAAAAAAGTTCAAAACAATACAGTTTTATTTAGTGACACGTTAATGGTTTCCTGCCTTTCTGTGCCTTTAAATTTATGATTTTGTGCCCCAAAAAGTTTTAGTCAATGGAAGTTTCGTGCTTGCTTGCTTGCTTAAGCCCTTCAAATGTACTTCACGTTCTTGATTGTTCTTCATGTATCTGTTTTATCTTGTCAGAATGTACCTGTTTTATTTTGCCAGAATTATCAACACATTCTTAAAATAACCCAGTCTGACAGGGTTTTTCATTACTGATCTGACGAGAGCTGATGAGCTGTATACTATTTTTGTTGTTCATGGATACTAAATCTAATTTTTTGTTCTTTTTTTTATAGGTATTTCTAGCAAGAAAGTGGTTTTCCTGTATAACACTTGCATTAGGTAAAGCTAAAGTAAATTCTAAAACCATTGGTGGACTTTAACCCTGAAATTTGGTTTCCAATTGATCAATGAGCAGAAGCATAAGAAACATTGTGCATAAACCAGCCTGAGTTGTGTACAGCACAGGGCTGATTTATTCGAATAAGTACCCTGGGCCGGGTTGTTCAAAACACGATTAAGCTAACCCAGGATTAGCATCAATTTTGAATCCAGTTAAACAACTCAACAATTGAAAATTTTTCCAAACTTTTCTGCCCTTCAGTTTTGACTTAAACTCGTCTTCACTAATAGCTATAAATGACCTTTCGAAAACATTTTTAAACAGAGAAAGGAAATCCTCGGTTAACTTTTAATCCAGAATTAGCGTTAATCGGCTTTCGAACAACCGGGCCCTGGGAACTTATTTAATTTTAGGACCGCAAGTAAGGGTGGATGCTTATTCAAGGGTGGGTACTTATTCGAATAAATAGGGTATTTTATAACATTTTGCACTATTACAAAAACAACTAACCCTAGCTAAATCGTTACCCTAACAAGAGCACAATTCTAACTACAGGGAGCCCAGACTCAGCCCAGCCCAAAATAAACACTTTAATGGCTGTTTATTGATAATTTTGAAATTTTATCAAACTCACGATAAAATCCCGTGCAAATTCTTATTTTTTCTGTCGTTGAGGCCCGGAAGGGAGACTCACATATAAAAATGACAGGAGTGCTCGTCGAAAATTAATACAAATTAAGTAATTTTTATCCCCGAGAAGTACCAATTCTAAAACAACACATGTCATATTCTGTCATGTTTTTTTCGTTCGGCTCAATACCCTAAAAGGTACCGCGATAATTCTAACAGTGGTCATTTTAGATTTAAGTACGCTAAGCGGTACCAATCAATCCAGGTGTTGAGGACCCTGTCTTCTAACCCTAACTGAACTGTTACTTACAAGATTAAAGCCCTAGCACCATATTACAACAATTACAAACTTTATGTGGCTAAACAAGCATTTTACACTGTGTATTGAACTGTAATAAAGCATTTTTCACTGACAGAGCATCTCTTTGTTTTCTTTTGTTTCAAAATTAAAATCGATGTATATATATATATACTAAATATACTAACTGAAAATAATTTTCTCTTGTAGATGAAAAATATTACTCCTCATTAAACAGCCAGGATGTATGCAGGTAAATTAAAAATGATTTTACTTGATTTTAATTGTGTAAAATGTCTGAATGAATTTCAGTTTGTTTGCGTTACACGATTGCATGACACCACATAAAAAACCGCGTAGCACTGGTGCTGACATTTGAAATCTACGCGCATGCTCTCTCTTTCCCTCCTTCGAACGATTCTGGTCCTGTGTGGAGGTCGTTCGACTGAGCTGAGCGATTCGTGCGGTAGAATCACGACATTTGATGCCAAATAACGGCAATAAATTTAGTTTCCACTGTTTGCAAAGTGTCTGGGACATCATTAAGTTCAGGAAGACTTAATTGGGTGCTTTTTGTTCAACGAACCGAGCTTGAAGCTTGAACGAGTGACCATCGATGTCGCGTCGGTGTGTGCTTAACGACTCTGCCCAACTTTGCAAGCCGTGAAGAGTCTTGAGCGAGGAAACAAGTATATTTTTGTGAGTTTGGCCATGTCAACAAGCGGTCAGCAAAGTTTTGTGTTCGGATCTGTTCCTCGCCTGAGACTTATAAATGGTTTTATTTTGGGAGATGGTTATGGTTCCGCGCGCGAATTTGACCTGCGATACCCAGAATGCATAGCGAGCACACCGACGTTTTGTGCATAGCCAGCTGAACCATACATGCAGAAGAAACGAGAACAGTACGATCGATCGCAGAAAGGTAACTTTTGACTTCAATTCCAGCTGGGTCTTGCTGTGTTAACTTGCTACAAAAGTCATTTTCAATTATATTTCCAACAATTTGTACCTTGCAGCGTGAAATCAATATCAAAACCACCAGAGTGTTGTTAAATCGAACTGGAACCAGACAACCTCAGAAGAACACGTCTTATATATTGCTTGAATTGTGAGTAGAAACATGCTTAAAGGTATTCAATATTGACTATTGACTGTGATTTGCTTGCATAACTTGTGTCATTTCTCGACCTTTCAATTCTGCTAAAGGTTTGTTGTACCTGAAACAGGCTACAATAGATCCAATGATATTTGCTTTAATCACAATTCTCGTAACAATTCGACTACATCAATATATCAGTTCCAGTTCGACTTGTCGCAGTTGCATACACACACGTGTCCTTTTAGTTAGTAACTTCATCAGTCTTACATTATGTAATCCTGGCATATAATAATCACAACACAGTGATCACAGTGGGTCATTATCACATTATATTTTGTGATATTCCGATTTACTAAGCTGATTTTAAAAAAGTTCAAAACAATACAGTTTTATTTAGTGACACGTTAATGGTTTCCTGCCTTTCTGTGCCTTTAAATTTATGATTTTGTGCCCCAAAAAGTTTTAGTCAATGGAAGTTTCGTGCTTGCTTGCTTGCTTAAGCCCTTCAAATGTACTTCACGTTCTTGATTGTTCTTCATGTATCTGTTTTATCTTGTCAGAATGTACCTGTTTTATTTTGCCAGAATTATCAACACATTCTTAAAATAACCCAGTCTGACAGGGTTTTTCATTACTGATCTGACGAGAGCTGATGAGCTGTATACTATTTTTGTTGTTCATGGATACTAAATCTAATTTTTTGTTCTTTTTTTTATAGGTATTTCTAGCAAGAAAGTGGTTTTCCTGTATAACACTTGCATTAGGTAAAGCTAAAGTAAATTCTAAAACCATTGGTGGACTTTAACCCTGAAATTTGGTTTCCAATTGATCAATGAGCAGAAGCATAAGAAACATTGTGCATAAACCAGCCTGAGTTGTGTACAGCACAGGGCTGATTTATTCGAATAAGTACCCTGGGCCGGGTTGTTCAAAACACGATTAAGCTAACCCAGGATTAGCATCAATTTTGAATCCAGTTAAACAACTCAACAATTGAAAATTTTTCCAAACTTTTCTGCCCTTCAGTTTTGACTTAAACTCGTCTTCACTAATAGCTATAAATGACCTTTCGAAAACATTTTTAAACAGAGAAAGGAAATCCTCGGTTAACTTTTAATCCAGAATTAGCGTTAATCGGCTTTCGAACAACCGGGCCCTGGGAACTTATTTAATTTTAGGACCGCAAGTAAGGGTGGATGCTTATTCAAGGGTGGGTACTTATTCGAATAAATAGGGTATTTTATAACATTTTGCACTATTACAAAAACAACTAACCCTAGCTAAATCGTTACCCTAACAAGAGCACAATTCTAACTACAGGGAGCCCAGACTCAGCCCAGCCCAAAATAAACACTTTAATGGCTGTTTATTGATAATTTTGAAATTTTATCAAACTCACGATAAAATCCCGTGCAAATTCTTATTTTTTCTGTCGTTGAGGCCCGGAAGGGAGACTCACATATAAAAATGACAGGAGTGCTCGTCGAAAATTAATACAAATTAAGTAATTTTTATCCCCGAGAAGTACCAATTCTAAAACAACACATGTCATATTCTGTCATGTTTTTTTCGTTCGGCTCAATACCCTAAAAGGTACCGCGATAATTCTAACAGTGGTCATTTTAGATTTAAGTACGCTAAGCGGTACCAATCAATCCAGGTGTTGAGGACCCTGTCTTCTAACCCTAACTGAACTGTTACTTACAAGATTAAAGCCCTAGCACCATATTACAACAATTACAAACTTTATGTGGCTAAACAAGCATTTTACACTGTGTATTGAACTGTAATAAAGCATTTTTCACTGACAGAGCATCTCTTTGTTTTCTTTTGTTTCAAAATTAAAATCGATGTATATATATATATACTAAATATACTAACTGAAAATAATTTTCTCTTGTAGATGAAAAATATTACTCCTCATTAAACAGCCAGGATGTATGCAGGTAAATTAAAAATGATTTTACTTGATTTTAATTGTGTAAAATGTCTGAATGAATTTCAGTTTGTTTGCGTTACACGATTGCATGACACCACATAAAAAACCGCGTAGCACTGGTGCTGACATTTGAAATCTACGCGCATGCTCTCTCTTTCCCTCCTTCGAACGATTCTGGTCCTGTGTGGAGGTCGTTCGACTGAGCTGAGCGATTCGTGCGGTAGAATCACGACATTTGATGCCAAATAACGGCAATAAATTTAGTTTCCACTGTTTGCAAAGTGTCTGGGACATCATTAAGTTCAGGAAGACTTAATTGGGTGCTTTTTGTTCAACGAACCGAGCTTGAAGCTTGAACGAGTGACCATCGATGTCGCGTCGGTGTGTGCTTAACGACTCTGCCCAACTTTGCAAGCCGTGAAGAGTCTTGAGCGAGGAAACAAGTATATTTTTGTGAGTTTGGCCATGTCAACAAGCGGTCAGCAAAGTTTTGTGTTCGGATCTGTTCCTCGCCTGAGACTTATAAATGGTTTTATTTTGGGAGATGGTTATGGTTCCGCGCGCGAATTTGACCTGCGATACCCAGAATGCATAGCGAGCACACCGACGTTTTGTGCATAGCCAGCTGAACCATACATGCAGAAGAAACGAGAACAGTACGATCGATCGCAGAAAGGTAACTTTTGACTTCAATTCCAGCTGGGTCTTGCTGTGTTAACTTGCTACAAAAGTCATTTTCAATTATATTTCCAACAATTTGTACCTTGCAGCGTGAAATCAATATCAAAACCACCAGAGTGTTGTTAAATCGAACTGGAACCAGACAACCTCAGAAGAACACGTCTTATATATTGCTTGAATTGTGAGTAGAAACATGCTTAAAGGTATTCAATATTGACTATTGACTGTGATTTGCTTGCATAACTTGTGTCATTTCTCGACCTTTCAATTCTGCTAAAGGTTTGTTGTACCTGAAACAGGCTACAATAGATCCAATGATATTTGCTTTAATCACAATTCTCGTAACAATTCGACTACATCAATATATCAGTTCCAGTTCGACTTGTCGCAGTTGCATACACACACGTGTCCTTTTAGTTAGTAACTTCATCAGTCTTACATTATGTAATCCTGGCATATAATAATCACAACACAGTGATCACAGTGGGTCATTATCACATTATATTTTGTGATATTCCGATTTACTAAGCTGATTTTAAAAAAGTTCAAAACAATACAGTTTTATTTAGTGACACGTTAATGGTTTCCTGCCTTTCTGTGCCTTTAAATTTATGATTTTGTGCCCCAAAAAGTTTTAGTCAATGGAAGTTTCGTGCTTGCTTGCTTGGATGTAAATGTTAAGAAAGCTATCTTCTTGTCCGCCTTTGAGCATGGGGACAGCGTTTAAGGGAGGGAGGGTGTGGAGTCTGGAGCAAAGCATGTAGGAGTGGGGACAGTCCGAACGTTTCGTGTTGACGAGTTGTCTCATAGGAGCCTTTGATTTTAAAGCGCGTATGTTATGGGACGAGCAGAAATTGCTAGCAGCAGTGATCTTTTACTTGTGTGGACCAAGTGCGATAGGTTTATCCTTTTCTTCTTTTAGATCGTAGTGAGTCAGGAGAGTAGGAGTTCGGCATGGACGTCCTTTGATGGTAGAAACCGTCAAGAGCTTGATGTAGGAGATAGGTAAGGGCGCATTCAAGCTGCTGTAACGTATAAACGAGGAGGGGGCATTAAAACATTCCTTGTAGGAGTTAACATATGACAACATAAAACTCAATAGAAATTATCTACAACCGTCAAATTTCAATTATTTATAAAGATTTACAGCTTCCAAACTGAAATAAAATGGACATAATCTCTAAAAGAATTTAGGACAAAGCTTCTTCACAACAATCTTGAAAATTTACAAGCCTATAGTTTGTAAATAATTATACTTTTTACAATGTACTTCTGCTTGGTGATTGATTTTTGAGTGGAACTAACATTAGTTATGCATCCCCCCTGTCCTGTCTGGTTTGATGTTTATATAGTAAGTGCAAGTGTTCCTTTCTTTTTCCACACCATGAAACATTTTACTTTTCGTAAAGGGTAAAGTTGAACACCAGTGATGTTCTATTTTAATGCTTGTTCTTGCAGTATTCAAATTACAACATCCATTTATCCTGTGCCGTGTGTAAATAGCGAGAATCAGATAGCTGACTGGTTTACAAGCCTGGCCGAATGCCTCCACTGGAATGTGAGACAGCGACAGCGCTGCCTGTCAATAACGGATTGCCACGTTTGATGACTCTAGGTCACAGCTTCATTGTGAAAAAAAGAAATCTGCCTCATGTTTAATCACGCCCTAGGCCAACACAACTTGAAGAATCACTTCACGCTTCTTAGCGTCACGCATATCGCGACACAGAACGCAAGAGACCTTAGGCAACCAGAAGGACAACGACAACGACGGCAACGGGAATGTCACGGTTCAATTAGCAAAACAATTGCTTTGCACGTGCGTTTACACTCAGATTCATTTCTTTGCTGTTCCCTGCACAACGCGAAATGACCATTTTTGAGGTTGTGTATAGAACGTTAACACACGGCAGTGAATTTCCCCTTCTCTAGGGGATAGTTTGACTACGTAAGGGAAGGTAATCACGAAGTAGTTTGAAAGAATGGGCATTCTATTTTTAAGTTTTCCTTGGCGTTACTGTCCTGGTTGCTTGGGGTCCCATTAAATAATGTTCACATCACGTTGAACTTTATCGTGTGTTCTAAAATTCATTAATAATTCATGACGAGAACACAAAGGAAATCACCACCGTGTAGGAGGTTTGGATACCCCTTCTTAATTAGCATAGATTTTGGCGATTTTATTCCTTCGTTTTCTCCTTATTTAATGATTAGTTTTGACAAGCTATATCAAACACTCGAAAGACTGCTTCATCAGCTACGCCTCTTTTTTTCAACCCACTTCTCGGTATTTGGATATCCTGATGAAACACTTTTTCTCGTGTATGATATATTACTTAGCAATTGTGTTTGAACCTTACAGAAAATTGAACCTTATAGACGGATTTCAGCCGACGTCATCGGTTTATTAACAAACATTGCAAAAAGAATCTTTTAATCAAATTAAGGAACTATGCCTGTCGAAGGACTTAGTTGATACTGGAGAATTAGGAATCCTAACAAAAAATTAAAAAAAAAAAAGATTAAACAATTGGCTTAAAAGTGATCTGCCTGCAAGACGATGTAAATAATACTTTCATCAAACCAGCTATCAAAACCGATCACTCCCCAACCGTTATTACCCGAATTGTAACAGACCGTGAAAAGAGATCCGTGGGATATTATTAAACACAAAATAAGACAAGTAACCATACAGCTGTACGTTATAGTATGCATACAGCTGCTGTACGTTATAGTATGCATACAGCTATACGAAGTATGCATACAGCTGCTGTACGTTACAGTATGCATACAGCTGTACGTTATAGTATGCAACTAGCCATCGTTTTACCACTACGTTTCGGCAGAAACGAAATAGAACGGGCTTATAATTATATTATTCCCGATGAATGCACTTTTGACACAAAACTGAGGAATTTCAATTCAAAGTTATATACAGAATTGTAACTACAAATCACAGTCTTCACAAAATGTCTCTTACACTTTCGCCACTGTGCAGTTTCTGTAACAATGATGATTCTCTGATATTTATTTGTGCAATGCCCTTTCGAATCAAAATTCTGGGAACAAATTCTAAGTTGAAGCTCCATATGCAAGTCACATGTGATCGATAAATGTGACGATGCACCTATTTTGTTTGGAATTCCAGCAATCTAATTAAAGGCCCACCTTCACCCAAAATGCTGTGCGCGCTGTGATCACTTTCTGTGCTGAATTTCGTGTAACGCGAAATTCACGCTTGAATGCGTGCAACCAATCAGATCACGCGTATGAACAGTGGAGCATTTCAAAACAAAATCAAACGACCGCAACGTCTTTCGGGTGAAGGTGGGCCTTTCAGCAAGGGAATTTAATGTCTTCTAAACACTGTTATTCTAGTGGGTAAACAGACTATTTATCAATGTCGAAAGAACTTACAAAACCATCATTCGACTTATTTCTTAATAAAATGCAGAGCTCTTACAATGTCTTCCCTGATTTGCTGAGAAAACAATAGAACAAACAACACAACAATGGACCCTCGCCCTGAAAACAATAGAGCTGCGTGATACCTAGGCCCAATGAAATTAGTGGCATCTGAAATCTTTAGAGCGTCAATTAGCCAGAGTTAAACTAGCAACTTTCTTTAATAAAATGGAACAATGTTTAAATTATATTCGATCGTATTTTGCAACGTATGCTAGAAACAAATGAAGAAATCAGAAATGTAATGTATGTAGTGTAAACAAAGTAATGTATGCAGCGTAGCGGTATGTAAGTTTAAAGGTCCGTTTACACAGGCCTTTTTTTGTGCAATTTTTGTCGCACTTGTCGATGAAAATTTTGTCGCGCGCTAGTTGCATCTTCAAATCGCATGTGTAAACGGGCGGCGATTTCAGTGCGATTTGGGCGCGATTTGTCGCGCGATGTCGCAGAAGTTTCTGATGCAGCTTGGCGGCGATTTTAGGGAAATCACAGCAAATCAAAGCTAATATCGCACAGGAAATCGCCGCTAGTTTACACTTGCGACAACAGTTGCTTTGGAGAGCGCGAAAAAAAAAAACGCATCAGAAATCGCATGTGTATTAACGGGCCTAAGTGTTGTAATATTATAATGTAATTGTAGTCTTATGAAAAGTAGTGGCCACCGTTTGCCATGGCATCTCGCTCAAAAGTAGGGAGGCATTGCATCATGCGACTAAGAACTGAGGTCAATCAGGGTAAAACGCATTGATTGGAGTTTTGACAAAAAGAGAAAGAAAGCGTTCTTCCATTAAACTTGCCTCCTTCACTTCTGAAGATTTTCGCAAGCGTTAAAAATATACATTTACAACAATAACAGTAAAATATAATTAATAAATCAATAAATAAAAGAAAGGAATGGTTAAGTCTAGTAATCAAGACTGGCAAGCCTCTGTTTAAAGGAGGCCAAAGTCGATGCTTGCACTACATCGTCTGGAAATTAAGACTGTTCCAATCTCTGATCGTTCTTGGGAAATAGGAGTAGAGATGGAAGTTCGTTTTTGATCTTGGGACTTTGTAACTCAAAGAATTACAGTGCCTGCTCTTCCTTTGCATTGGTTCCATTCTATCCAACCCATCTGGAGCAACAAGATCGTGATGAATTTTGAACATCATACATAGCCAAATAGCCCTCCTTCTGCTCTCTAGCGATTCCCAGCTCAACTGGTCTAACATATCACCGATCGCTAGATGTTTGATGATGGGCGCTTTCCATTCGACCAAAAATTCCGGTTTGAAATTCCGGGTATTCCGTGTGGCGAATGGAACAGCATTGTCCGGTTGGTTGTTCCAGGCCATCACGTTCCAAGTTTCGCAAGAAAATACAAAATAAACCAAAGCAAAACAAATGGCGGACTCGTTGCCTCTTTTACTTGTTTTGAAGTTGTTCGATGACTCTGAAGTTAAAACGAACGATATTTTAAGCGAGAACGTTATTATTTTTTTTCAGTGCAGCTAGCTGTTACATGCGAAGGAATTTTTAAAAATCGAGTCGGCGACTACTTTGTGCTCGTGACTTATTACATTCGTTAATCCATAAGCTTATAAGCATTTCTGTACTACTTACCAGTCCTAGCTGTGGCCATTTCTGCTGTTGTACTAGATATGTTACGTGAGCAATCATGCTCGAGTAAGAGCTTTAAGCTTTCGGTGAAAAACAAACACGCCGTGCACTGATATTGAGACGCCACCTTGACTATGCGGACACGTTCGATTCCGGCTCAGAGAAACTGGGCCGAGCAGGAATGGTCGAATGGAACGGTATTTTCCGGTTGTTCCGATTTTCCGAAATTTTAGGACAACCTCGCGAGGTTGTCCTAAAATTCCAGAATTTTATTCCGGGAAATTTACGTTCCATTCGCTTCCCAACCCGGAATTTCCGGAATTTTTGGTTGAATGGAAAGCGCCCGATATCTGCGATCTCGCTATTAAGTAGTAGCAGTAGCAGTAGCAGTAGCAGTAGCAGTAGCAGTAGCAGTAGCAGTAGCAGTAGCAGTAGCAGTAGCAGTAGCAGTAGCAGTAGCAGTAGCAGTAGCAGTAGCAGTAGTAGTAGTAGTAGTAGTAGTAGTAGTAGTAGTAGTAGTAGTAGTAGTAGTAGTAGTAGTAGTAGTAGTAGTAGTAGTAGTAGCAGTAGTAGTAGTAGTAGTACAAGATTGC
>JAJGOT010000839.1:0-160000 GCA_022457155.1 Cladopsammia gracilis | reverse complement strand
ATGTTCGTTAAAGTGGAAGAGTTATGATTTGATCCGTCTTGCATATTACAGTTTAGATCACCCAGAAGATAAAAGTCTTTCTGTTCAGAGTCCACTTTATCGATTAAAGACTCAAATTGACGAAAGATATCTTGGGGAGAGTTTGGAGGTTTATACCACGTACTGACAATAAAAGGTCTGGAGTGGGATCTGATAATTTCGATGACAACACATTCAAGATGGTCATCACATAAATCGTCACGGATCTGGTAATTTATGTTACTCCGTAAATATATGCAAACACCACCACCACTTCGGCCATTAACAGAGCGATCTTTCCTAACAACCTCAAATCCTGGCAAGTATATTCATTATCATTGACCGAACTATCAATCTTCGTTTCATTGATAGCCAGTACATCAATTTTGGAGTCGAGTACAAAAAATTTGAGATCATCCAAGTGATAAGCTATTGATATTTAATGCTGCCATAACAAAACCCCGGCCAAATGGATTGATAGTGGATGGGTCGCCCTTATTGTTAGTGTACTTACGATTTATTTGCGGAGGCAAGGACTCATCCGTTTCCCAGTCGGCAATACCCTAATTATCTCTTAAGTAATTTATAAAATTTGTTGCAAGTCGGGCAGTTCCTTTAGTGTTGAGGTGTAGACCACTCCTGTTTAGGTCATGTTCAGGAGAGATATTTGAATGGTCGACATACCCCCATCCATTTTGATTGCAAAAAGTTTTAAGTATCTTGTTGACACCTGACACTTTAACGGCGAGGACTTCATCATCAGACCTCGGAATAATACCTGATATCGCAAGATCGGCCGTGGATTCATTACTAACCATGGTGGCTAGGTTAACGATCTCTTCAGCACAATCACGCACCGATGCACTTGGTCGAAGGCTGTTAGTACCAACATGCATCACAATCGCATCAGGGTTTCTTCGTAAAATTGGTTTGATATGGTCTCTCATGTCCATAGTAGTACAACCAGGGAACGAAGAAACCTTGACTTTTGCAGATCTCGAGATTTTTTTGCAGATCTCGAGATTATTAGGTAATCTACAGTTTTTATAGCGGAGCACTCGCGGGTCGAAGGCCCGCTGCGAAGCCCCATACTCATAGAACCAATGCCCGTCATTTTTCATGGTCATTGCTAGCGGAATGTTTCGCGGGCGCGTTGTCTGCCCGCCGCCGCCACCGCCCGCCGTACGCGTTGGGCTAGCTCGCGGGCGCGTATGACGTCGCAAAACATGCTTTTATGACGCCATACAACATCCGGGATCTGCGAGGCTTTGTTTTTCGCGCGGCTACACAGCCGTCAGCTTGGTAAACACTTATAACACTTATAGTGTAGATCTTTTGCTGGTCAGTGTTTAGCGAAGAAGTAAAGTCGTTATTTTCCTGCATTTTTTTCGCGGTTTGCCACTCAAGACAGGGATACTAATTAAGGGATACTCAGAAGCCGCTTTAGTGGAAAAAGGAGAGCTTTCTGGGATAGGAACTTCATACGTTTTTCAATGAGGGGAGATATTTGTTTTTATTACGGATTTCAAAGAAGCGGAGATTTAAATTAACAAGCAAGAGAGGGACTCAAAGGTAAAATAGATTACATTTTTCGATGGGAATTTATGTTGATATCAATCTGTGATTGCCTTTTTTGTGTTATTGTTGGTTTTGAAGAATTGATTTTAAAACGCGCTTAAATTCAGTTGTATCGATTTCTTGAATTTCATCGAAGGCAGCTCGAACTCGATGCACTATAAATAGTACGCGTTTTGCTTTTAAACATAAACTAATGAAGATTTAAATAAAATTTTTCGAAAGAAGATTGTGTTGTCCATTTTTATGTGTTTATTCATTCATTACATAGATGGAAAAGCGATTTTATGTAAACAAAACAAGACTTGGATTTTATAGTTCTATTCTCACTCGCGTCGCCTTATGCAAATATGTTTGTGTATTTTTGCAATTTCGATTTCCAAATCAGTTTCTCGGGCAATTTTTGACAAGCAACAAGAGTATTTTATTCGGAAAATAGTCGTACTAGTTATTCTAGACGGAGGTAAAGTTGTTTTTGTGAACTTTAGTACGGTGTAAATGTACTGTGCAGATGGTCGCATAATACTGTTTTTGAGAATTGCTAAAATAGAAAAATAGCCCGGTCGTCAATCTTAATTCTTGTGCTTCCGACCTTTCACCTTAGTTAAGTTTCACCTTAGTTAAGCTTGTTCAGAGTGCGACGCTGTTAGGCTCAGCCTATCTATATATATTATCTTTGTCATTTATTCTTTAGCTTTTTTGGTATGTATTTTATTTCACATTTTTCTAGTCACTCAAGCTGTTTCAGCTTCGGTTAAATCAGTTGTTTTACCTGATTGAGAATTTGTCATCCAAGACAAATGATCATGCGTAAAGTGGTGTGCACGTAGGCAATAAATAATCTTGCTGCAAATCGACATCATGGCTTAAGCCAAGGTCTCAATGTCAAGGTTTTCCAAAACGGATATGATTTTGGGTTCATTTTATAATTGCTGGATATTATCAGTGTACAGTAATGCACCCAGAGCGATGTTTTTTTTCTTAAACTTTTATTTTAATCACACAAAATACAAAAATATAATAATATACATTAAGTGTGCAAAGATACCACTAGCAAAAACATATAGTTTTTTAATAACGTTTACAAGCTAGTCTTTCTTTTTCAAATACATTCCTCTGTTTTTACAATCTTATTTACTTACTTGCTTACTTACTTACTTACTTATTTACTTACTTACACACGCATGCCTAGTACACACACTTCAAACAAGAACGATCAACATATATAAAACTGCAGAGCGCCGCCTACGTTTCACTTCCTTGCAATAATTCATTTGTTTATGAGTTTATAAAGTTTATAGAGGGGCGTTTTTCAATCGAGACCACTTCTTATTGAAATTATCCAAAAAGTTGATATCTTTTGCGATTTGCCTTTCTATTTTCATTTTATTTTGAACTCTTTGTATGTACATCTGTACATTCGGGTGAGATTCTCTTATTTTGCAGGTGTAAATATAGTGCCTTGCGATAAGCAGTAGATGGTGCAATAGCAGGTCTTTTGTATCAGTAACTAAGCCAAGAATAAGAGCTGCGGAAAGGTCAAATTTTTCAACTTTAGAAATGTGTTGCAAAATCTATTCAGCACAATTTCTCCAAAAGGCACTGGGATATTCACAGCTCCAGAATAAGTGAATCAGGTTTTCGGTTGCTTCTCCACAGAAGGTGCACGAGTCAGTTTGTTTAACTCCTATTTTGTAAAGGAAATCGTTGGTTGCAATTCGTCTATGAATAAGTTTAAATTTAAACTCTCTTAACTTTGTTTCCTTAGTGCACATAAATGCTAACGAATAAGTATTTTCTCAGTTTATTATCATGTTCCCCGCTGTTGCTTCCTCCGTCAACCATTTGCCTTGGCTCTTAATTGGTTTGGTGGCCTTTTTTTTTCAAGGAGGCATTGGTACACTTTTTGGCTTAATTTCGTATGAGATTCAAGAATTTTAGTTCCATCTGTTGGGCTGTCACTGCCGCGAGTGGGTGGACATAATTTCTTATACTGTTTCAGAGTAGAGATCACCTTATAATACTCAAGATAATTAGTTTTAATATTGAATTTCTTTACAAAATCATCAAAGCTAATAAAACGGCAGTCCTTATCAAGGAGGTCTTTAACTCTCTCCACACCAGCATTAAGCATTAAACCATGTTTTATAGAAAAAAGGTTTATTTTCGATCGTGATAAGTGAATTGTGCCAGATATATACGGACTCAAACTCTAATTTAGTCCCTCCAAAGTTGAAATTGGCTCAGTGTTCAACAATTTCTTTCAGAAAAGGTTCTTTTATTGTCAGTTGTACTGCGTCTTGTTGTTCTAGATTACTCAGGAACAGCAATTTACCGCCATGTCTTTCTAAAAAATAGTCGAAAAGAGCCTTCCCTTTTCCTTTGTTCTCCGTGTTTAGATAATTTTGCCCCCATTTTAATTTCAGTGACGTGTTGAAGCTTTAATTGTATGTCTATCATCTTGAGTCCCCCTTTTTCATAATTATTAATAATTTCTGTTCTTTTGATTTTGTCACCTTTGCTATCCCAGAGGAAATCGTATAGTATAGAATTTTTTTTTGGAGCATTTCTTTCGAAGTTGGTAGAGATGACAACAGATAGACAATTTGTGACACAGTCAGAGATTTTAGGATAGTAATTTTCCCCAAGAGAGTTAGTCTTCTTGCCGACCAGCTATTTAGGATACTCT
This sequence comes from Cladopsammia gracilis, assembly GCA_022457155.1. Lineage (NCBI taxonomy): Eukaryota > Metazoa > Cnidaria > Anthozoa > Scleractinia > Dendrophylliidae > Cladopsammia > Cladopsammia gracilis. The sequence goes on along the minus strand of JAJGOT010000839.1, from coordinate 155,718 downwards.
GTAGTTTGTCTATTTTTTCGGCAAAGTTTGTGTTTAAATTAATTTCATTTAATGTTGAGAACCATACTCCCAACGCATATACTTTATCTTTGGCCCATAATATTGGTTTTGAGGAGGTAAAAACAGTTTCTGAACATTTGTAGGAGCCAATCCACAAGGGTTCAGTTTTGTCATAATTAACTTTAAGTCCAGATATCAAGGCGAAAGTATCTGGAAGGTATAGGGCTCGAGTAAAAGAGGGTTGTGGTCCGTCTAAGATAAAAGTTGTATCATCGGCGTACTGGGATATTTTACATTCTGTGTCGAGAACTTTGATCCCTTGTATTGTGTTATCGATCATTTCTAACGGCATTCCCCAAAACTTCGGCACACAGGATAAAAAGGTAAGGGGACAATGGGCATCCGTTGTCTTACTCCACGGCTTAAAGTGAAGAAGTCAGAGCGATAACGTTATTCATAGCCTCGCTTTCAATTTTTTTTTCTTCCCCTGGCTCCCCTATTAGGACATATAATAAAAAATTTCAATTATTACATAAATTTCCACAAACCTCTACGTACAATTTTTTCTTTCCTTTGCTACCTAACCTAAAATAACAATTTGTCACTCGGAGAAGACTATCATCAGATTTCAAACAAATATGACCGCTTCTGTACTCCACACTTCAATTTTTCAGACGTTCATTTTCCATTACCAGAATGTAAACACGCCTTTTAAGACTTCGAAATGGAAAGAAAAAGTCCTTAAGACGATTTGTATGTCTTTGAAGTGGCGGTTAGAGAACTGAATGCGATGGAATCTTCCTGTGAGGATCAGCATCCATTTATCACAAAGCGGGACATGTCTTCCTTCAGAATTCATACTCGAAGCGCGAAGCGGCAGACTTTACTAGAATTTTCAAGCATTCCTGGAAAACTACGGTAAGGAAAATAACATTTTTTGAATGTCCATGTAAGAAACATTTCATAGACTGTTTCTTTGTGTTATCAGTGATTTTTGAGAAATATTTAGAAAACTCGGCCACACGAGAAATTTTTCGACATGTGCTAAACAAATTTGCTTGCGTTGCCGACAGTTTCCTAGATGCGATAATTTAACGCGTTTTGCTCTTGAGACTAAACTAATAGATATTTGAATAAAACTTTCAGCTGAGAGAATTCGTTGTCCTTTTTCCAGCGTAAAGGCAAATTGCGATCAAACTTGTTCGAATGTTTTCTTCTTGAAGCCAATAATCACGGTAATGTAAATATAATTAAGTTAAATAGCGCTTTCTAAAAGAAAGTTTGCTTTCAAGATTTTTTGATTCGTGAAAACGTTATGCGAATCGTCCTTACGGATAAGATAGAATGGCATTCTATATGTATTACACAGGAAAAGTCGGAAAATTTAGAAAACACTAGCTTTAATAAAGCAGGTTGCTGAATTTAAATATTATTTAAATATTATTTTGTGATTCCTTCTGGAATAACCCAATGAAATAGATATAATTTACGGTTTGAGAAGTATTAGACTGTTAGACTAGTGTGGATTTGATCGGGAATCAATAAATTAAATATTCAAAGCGAGTACAGAAACATTGGTAGCTTCAATCAACATGTCTTGAGTGATGGTGCAATATGTGTCACGCAAAATTCGTTGAGGGGGGAGGGGGAAGGGGTGCGTGACCCGTTTAAAATAAACCATAAAACTTTCTTACGCAAGCGCATGAGTATAGGCTTCTGGTAGCCTCTTGTTTTGTTTGTTAAACCGGGCTTGGCTTTGTGCCAAGCGCAGTTTTATTAACTGCAAATTTCCCTGGGCGAGATGGTGGGTTCACATTATACTGTATGTCTGCTCTTATGTTTCAAGAAAGTTCTCACTTTTACGTGCTTCCAAGATAGTGTAGATAAATTGATCAATAACTGCACATACTGAAGAACTTGAGACAGTTGCACATTATCACTTTGCTTAACTCGGCGCAGGCAACTCTTGGGCGCGAAGAATGAGGACGAGTAAAAGGCTAGGCGAGAGACTGGGAAAGAGGACAAAATGCAACAGAATAGGGATGGGGTGGAAGGAGAGAAAAAAGTCAAGCCTCCAGAGTTGCCTGCAGAGCTGAGAGGAGGCTACTTAAAAAAGGTACATGTTTTTATTCCCCAAATGTCACACATTGGTTTAAGAGTGAGGAGTATGTGGGCGCTGCAATGTATTTTCCTTCAAAAGCAATAAAACGCATAAACAATGTCCTTTATATGAGCCCGCCGGCTTACCGTACCCGCTTACCGTACCCGCTTACCGTACACTCGCCCCGAATACAATTTTATATTAATGGTTACGCCACAGCCACGTTGGCGTACAACAGCATTTTGATATAAATCGGAAAAAACGAAACGTCAACAAATAACGATAGTAATAGTCAATGTGCAGTCTCTATTTTGCTGGATTTTTTGTCAAGCGGGCTTTCTTTACTAAGATGTAAAGTTCATCATCTTCATTAAGATAGTAAAGTTCATCATCTTCCGTCAAGATATAAAGTTCATCAACTTTATTTGAAACAATACATTGTTTACATCACTGCATTACAATATGATACTACACGAACTACACAGAGTACGATTACATTTACAAATTTACTAATACTAATTACAGAAGAACTATCCACTTTCGGCGAAAAGTAGGCAAACATTTCTTTGCAATTGCAGTTTCTTAAATTATTTCAATTTTAGAAAAACTAGAAAAAAAAAGTTCATCATCTTTGTCATCCCGGGGATCGCTCCATCGTTTCTTTATCCAAGTTGATGATTTATATGAAAAGACAGATAAAAGTCTCAAGTACAGGGAACATCACTTGAATTTCTGGTTACTGATTTTGTTATTTTTTTTTACTGTATTTTCTCTTTGAGACTTGTTAGGAACATTTTGATCAATCCAGCTTTTGAATCACTGGAATTTAGGAAAGAAAGACGTGATCGTGATCATGAAAAATGATGAAAAATTACTCCTATTTCTGATGAATACATATAGCCGCCGAGTTCCGCCCCCTGGGGCATGGCGCCGGGAAGATGAGAGACCCTAGGGACGAGGTCGCGTGAGGCCGAGTTCGCCATTTTTAGTGTTACTTTAAAAAGCCAAAATACCTCATTATATCAGTGAAAACCCAAAAATAAGGGTCCAGTTTTGTTTAAAATTATTCTACAAGTGCTCTAAGAGTAAAAATAAATGTCTTGGGCTGTAGATAGCCAGGATAGAAATGGATTGCACTTGAAAAAATTAGCGCTTCTATCTTGGAAAACTCACTAAAACTCTGATAAGGGTCTTTTTTCCCTCTTAGTGTTCTATAAGCATTTCATGTACGACAAAGGTACTTAGTTTTAATTTGGGACAGTTTTGACCCACAAACCTCAAAATCACCATGACTTAGCTCCTTTAAATACGGTAATTACTGAGACCCCGTTGATATGGACAGTTTCCGTGGTCTCTACGGCCGGTCCGAATTAACGTGGTTCCACTGCAATTTGTTCATTAGTAGCGAGAAATAGGTGATGCAAAAATTGATTTGCGAGACACTGACAAATCACCATATCCATATCTTCTGACACTCAACAGATATCATATTTATGTTGTTATTCTACTAAATAATCTTTTTGTTTTTCACAATTTTGAGATACCGGCGGGAAGCGTCGGCTTCTTTAGATTGCGGTAATGCGCACGAGCAGAATACTCGCAGGTGGCGTTTGTTTTTAATAATAATAATTATAATAATAATAAAAATGGAAGAATAAATCGATTATGGAAGCTTTGGCAAGAATTAAGGAAGGCTTGGTGCCTGATCAATAACTAAAAATATGGGTTGTTTTTCCGTGAGTTATTTAAACTATAAACGTGCCCTCCAAGTACAGCACGTTCACGCGTGATGATAAACATACCTTGGGGATTAGCTGCATGTGTGGGATTTTTTGTCAAACCTCAAAGTATGAGGACAACATTCAAGATTTATTTAACACTAGTCATGAATTTCTATACGCATGTAATGGAATTGAGGGCATTATAAAGAAGCATTCAATTCGCCCACCTTCCGTTTACTGGCGAACAAACCCATATCCCCAAAGAGGCAGACACTATAAAATGAGTCCAAATGACATCATCCCATCGTCACTTTTGTTACACACTCGATTTCCTTATGGCAGTATTCCATCTTTTTCCACTGGTATTTTTCTTCCCAAGTGAGATTTCTGGAAAGCAGAGAGTAGATTTTCCGCACTGATTTCTTATCTTTTCACCTTTTCACTATACACCCATAATAGCCAAAGTAATTATCCATATACTAGGTAACAAAATCCATCAATAAACAAGTATTTTAATATAAGGAACACAGGAATTTTGGTGTGCTCTGCCAAATTCAAAAGTAAATCTTCATTAATCTTCTTCAATAAATAATTAATTATTGTTTTATATCTTCGTCTATCCTCTTTTAATTTAAAAACTTTATATTCCAATCAATTCGGCAACCAATACTGAGGATAACTATCAATTTTCAATTACGACATTTATATCGGGGAATCTTTGCTTACCATTTTTGCCTCACTAGCATATACGCCTCATTCTCTTACCAAGATACAAACAAATCAACTCCGAATATTGAAAGGGCATAGCACAATTAGCTTTCTCTGGAAATTTGAGCCCGATATACTAGATACACTTCGTGCAATGCTGCTCATTAGCGCTTTTGCCACCCAACAATTTTGCAGTTTTTAACGGCAGATATTTCCTTAAATATTACATGGAAAAAGCTAAAAATTGCATAGATTACTAAGTTTAACAAGCTCTTTCAACTTTTGAAGTCAATTCGTATTTAGCATGGTGCCATCTCTACGTAAATTCGTATGCTAATGCCATGTAAACAGTGTCGTCAGCAAAGATTGCTGTATTAGCATTGCGTCTTGAATTTCCACGTTACTGATGAAACCTAAAGGATTTTTGCAGGGAACTATTAATAATCATCATCCCGGAGCCTGGTTCGTGTCCTGTTTGTGTTCTGTATCCCTTCACCTCGTGACAATCATGAAGTTTCAAGGATTGGGAATCCTTGCTATGCAGCTGAGGTCGACAAGTGGACAGAGGAACACAGATTACAGCTTGTAATCCGCCACCCTTTCATTCCCGATAATACCTTAGCCATGAGGTCAAAATAATAATTAAAAAAATAGACTAGAAGTCGTCTATTATAATTATATTTGCAAAATAGGCTAAGACGCGGCAAAAATGAAAAGTACCGCTTAATAGTTTCCATCCGGAATATCCACACTTTAGAACTTTCTTCACAAAATTGATTTCTCCAGGTTTGTTTTCCGAGGAGCGAAAGACTTCAGAATAAACATGTTTTGGAATCACAGGCGGCTTTGCGTGCGACGTCATTCTTAAACGTGATGTTACGTGAACGGCAGCCCGGATCCCGTTTCCGTTCGGGTCAACAGAAGGGTACGGTGTGTCAGTTATGTTGATGTCAGTGCCATGTTAATAAGGCAATCATGGCGGGCCGCCGGGTGTCTATCTGGCCACACACACCTACATTTTCACTACAGTGTGGAACCTTACTTCATGACAAAGTCCTTGAATCCGCAATATAAAGTTCCGGAAATTATGGAACAACTGCGTAACTATAAAAAAATAGAATTTATATTCAGAGTGGTTGTGAAAAACATCGTCAAACAACACATGCAGTGTTGTTCACAATTGGACAGCCGTTTCAGTCGGGGCAATCATTTTTTTAATATACTGTGTACAAATGGAAAAGCCACTCACAATATAGCAACCAGCCTAAAAATATCGTGCATAGATACATATCCGGATACTTGTTGATAAACAGATTTAATCCTCTTTACTGAGATCAAACAACTGATCACGGCAAAAATATCCGAAAATCGTGTAAGGGTTGGCGTAAGCTCTTCTTTGGCAAAAGGCGGTTAAATAAAGGACAGTGCCGTACGCCAACATGGTCTTAATACATGATACAATCAAAGGGCTCTTAAAGCCATCTCGTTAATGCGTTGGAACGTGAGGTTAAAAAAAGAAGAATCTTAAATAAATATAAAATAAATATGGTAAAGATGGCGTTGTAGAATCAGACATTATGTAGAAAATGCGAGGCGCAGTAGTCAACTGGATATGGTTCTTGGCAGGATAGAGAAGATTGAGAGAAAGTTTGAAAATTCGTGTTGGTGCAAGTCAATAAAAGTTATGAGTAACAAAGAATCACGAGTGTATATGTAAATAATTTTGATGTTAGTGAAGTGAAAGTGAAAGACTTTTCCCGCCCTCCTAGCTAATTGACGATAAAAATGTGTTGTTGGTTCAATTTACACAGTGCATTTTCAGTTATTCATTGTCTATTTTCTGTTGGGATATTTGACAATAGTAAAGACTTTCTAAATCAAATACAATAGATTGCCGCAATTTCAAAACAATTAAAAGTCCACAAACCTATCAAGCGATCGATAATACGTCACGTGCAATGACTTTATATCTGATCAGATGACATATTAATATTAATTATCAAAATATCAATTGACACAACAAATGGTGACTGAATCTTTAATATTCTTTCAAGTAAGTCCCGGTTCAAACATTGAACTTCACATGTGCTGAATCTAATGGAAGGAGACCGTAACAACATGTCATTTCTCTAGAGCTGCCTGTCCCCATGCCAGGACAATTTGAGCTATGTTTAGCAGACATCGCGCCATCAGCCATTTCTTTTTCAACACTCCAGCAGTATTCGAAAATAGAACGAAAGTCAAAATTTATGGTATTTTGCTGTTCCTACTCTTGCATAATGAAACGGAATGTTTTGTAGTTAGCTAAAGTATCAAGTCTGCTGTTTTATATATTTTGACGTGAAAAATGGCGGGAAAATGGTGATCACGTGGTCATTTTTCGGTCACGTCTGCTATGGACGCACTTGTATAGAAAATATTGGGTCTGGAGCGGGTAAACAGGACACCACTCCTGGTGGTCACTTTTTTAGTTTCCCTTAGATCGAAATGACGTTCATGACAGGCCTGCACCGACTCCGCTATGTGGTTTTGCGGTTGCGATGCATTTATATTAGCTTTCAAAGTTTGGCTGTTATTAGTATGTCGTTAAGTGATTTACGTCTTGTATGATATGTTAGGCGGCGTTTTGTAAATAGTTTTCAGGAATGGTTGGTTTTGAACGAAACTCCATTTTTCATCAGTATTTGTTTAAGGTTTTTCAGTCGTGAGTGAAATGTTGTGACAAAAGGCATTATTATCTCGTGAGTTTTTTTCGTTTTGTTTTTTAATGCCAATTGCGTTCCGGCAAAAGTGAAATTCAGAATACCAGTGCATTTAGGAGGGTGCTAATGGGGTTAACAGTTAACTGACAATTGCCCAAAAATATAGTAGTTAACTGATAAATGAAAAGTTACCGTATTTTCTCTATTAAATGCCCCCGGCGTTTATTTCAAACTTGGCCTTGTGGACCCGGCGTTTCTTTGTATCAGCAGTTTTTTCTCGCCCGCCATTTTTTAAGAAAGGGTTATTATTCGTTTTTCTTGGCAGCCTTGTACCTTGCCCTTAAATCTTAAGTTTATTATACCACAAACAAACGTTTGAGGAGTTTACTTACAACTTCCTCTATTATACCCGGCGTTTATTCGGGGCCCGGCGTTTAATCGAGAAAATACGGTAACAGTTAAGTGACATTCTATTAATTATACTAAATTAACGATTGTTGTTGTTAATAAAAGCAACATAGTTTTTTCCTAACAGCAAAGCTATTTTGTGACTTTTACCTGCCTCACTGCGTGACCAGGTGACATATTAACCGATATTATATGCGAAAGGTACCAGGGTCGTAGAGCGTTGACCTTGATCTCCGTGATGGCGTCGAGTGGCGTGGTCAAAGTTATTCTGAGTTTTTATCGAGATGATGACAAATGATCGGCATTCGAAAGACACATAAGTCGCATACCGTTTGACATGACAAAGCACAATTCAATGGACATATAATCAAACAATAAGCGGAAAGTTTGGACTCGGTGCGTTTGATTTAAGTTCCGATTAGAGAAGATCGACGGGAAAGCTGTTACAAAGGCTCAGTTGGAAATGGAGCTACCTTTTCTAATGGGAAGTGCGACAAGTGAGATACAAGGTGTGTATTTTGTTTCGTCATTTTGTCCTAGCACGCGAACGCGGGTTGACCCCGGGGTTGACCACACGAGCCCTTTTCAGTGTTAGATTAAATGAGTAAGATTTCTGATTACACTAAAACCTGTATTAAGCAGACTCCAAAGTAAGTGGACAGGGATCGACTATTTACCGAGTTAAGAGTTGAGTTGAGTTTGAGTTGAGTTTGAGTTAAGTTTGAGTTAGGTTTGAGTTTAGTTTGAGTTAAGTTTGAGTTACCGTTTTTACTTAAAACGTCGTTAATGGTAGAACAAGATCTTTTTTATATAAAGAAAAATGGATAAAAGATAGTATGACGGACAATAAAACCGTCTTTACGCATTTCAGGAATGATAAAGTGAAAATTTTACATTCTAATGCACTGTATTGTCTCTATCCGACTTCCTACCGAATTTTTCGCGTAGCTTTTTAGTTGTCGTTTTCCAGACATTAGGGCCATTTATACGAGACCAAATAAGTCGCGACTTGCATAAGTCGCGACTTACAGAAGACGCGAACTAGAGACCACTAGACCATTTATACGAGTGAGGCTTGCATAAGTCGCGACCTAAATAAGACGCGAACACATTTTTGTATCATTTATACGAGTGGTTCGCGTCTTCTGTAAGTCGCGACTTATGTAAGTCGCGACTTATTTGGTCTCGTATAAATGGCCCTATTATGTCGTTTTTCTTAGCTGCCTGTTGATATTTTTTCGAGCGCTTTCGTTTGCTCTGTCGGGGACCGAAGAAGAAATACCGTCGCGCCGAAATTAATGTCACTCCGCAGTATGAATTATTTTCGCAAAGAACTGATCAATTAAGTTTGCGAATCGACAAACAAACTATTAAAGCGCTGAAACTTCGGATTGATAGGAGAAAATTATTAAGTTCTGATCAGAATACTGGATTTGATTTTTTCAATCAAGTGAAAGACGTTTTCATACAGGAAAATGAAAACAAACGTCACAAACATGCCATCGAATTACATTTCGCAAGCTATTTGCATTTATAAAATAACTGTGATACTACGCACGTTCTGATTGGCCAAAGACCTATTAACTATTGTGCCGGTAAACTCATAGAAAACCGCGCAAGCGAAACTGTAAAGTAAACAAAGTTCAATTTTCCACTGCATCAACACAAGCGTGAGGAGAAAGAATTTCACAACTCGAGCCGGTTTAGTGTCTTATTGCATATTGTGGTCTGTTAGAAGATGAGAAGAGAAGATATGTTTCTTGTAAACGATAAGTTGCTACTCAAACCTACAAAATAAAAAAAATTCCCACGCACGCAAGCAAAAAACAGCTTATCGACAAAAGAACACTAAGCTTTAATATTTTAAAACGGATATCAACAACAGGAATATATTTTCATTTAACATTGGCTTGGAAAGGCTTACATGCAGCGATCAATGACAATCAAAACAACCTTGATATGTACTTTGTGAAGTTCATTGAACTGAAGGTTTAGCTATTAGTGGAAAGCTCAAAAATTATGGATCCCAAAGAGAAAACAATGGCTTTCAAACTGAGGAATTTTCGATTGAAATTCACTGAACTGAAGTTTATAAATGTTCCTACAAATCCTAAGATAACTTCTAAATAAGACGGATTTTCACAATGGAATTAAAAAGCAAGGCTTAAGCTTATAGCTTTGTTGTTTAGGATAAGACTTAATTATTTTACGCCGATTCCATTTATACGCTTTATCGTGTTTTGTTTTTGAGATTTTTTCATGGAATACTTTTGTACCGGATGCAGTTTAAATTCTGATTATGTGTCCAAGCAAGAATGATCAATTAGCAAGAAGAAAATGAAGCCAACAAAAATTATAGGTTTATGGTTAAACAAATTATTTGCATGGAATGATCAAACAATTCAACTGTAGGCTGAAAAAACAATGAGCTTAGTTTTCATTCAGAACTTAAAATGTAGAGAAGTACGGGCTTCATTGTACACTTCAAAGTAAGTGAATAAAGTCGAAAACATTTTCAGAAGCTGAGTTTCTGGAACTAACCTTTATTCCAATTGAAAAATTCTTGACAAGAAGGCAATCTTTGAATCCAACATACGCCATAAAAATTTTAGGCTTTCAAACTTTCCTCGTACATTCATGTTTGCGGCGGCAGATTCCGGACACAATTTTCTGGATTTCCCATTCAAAGAACTTTTGAATCATTGAATATATTTTCTTCTTTCAGCTGATAAATTCCAACTGATGAATTTCAAAGCGCGAAAACTTTTCATCACTTTCGTTGAACCCGTGAATTTGTCAGTGCAGCTTTGTCAGTGGCATCGTGTAAAGTTCATTCTTTCAGCTGCTCTGATTGGTTTTCCCGGTCATACGATGAATGTTATGAGAACAAGCTACTTGATCGGCACAAAACTACAACAAATTTCTCTCTTTCCAAACGCTTTTCATAGTTATTTCATAAAAGCAATAGAACACATTTTCTATGACTTTACCGGCGTAATAGAACCACTTGGGATGTTGGGAGAACACTCGAAAAGCTTGTAAACCACGAGCCGTCCCGCGTGGTTCTATTACGCCGGTAATGTCATAGAAAATGTGTTCTATTGCTTAAATATCTCGGGGTTGTGTTTTTGCAGCAAACTTTCGAAGAAATTGTGTGAACCTTCTCAAGCATGTTAAGGCATGGGCTGTCGTTTGATCTTTGACCCCCCGCGAAGAAAACTATTTTTTCTAGTAGATGTAATGTTTTTTTCGTATTAACGGCCATTAAAAGTGCAAAGCAGAAATATTTCAACGTCCTTAAACCTTTTGAGTGTTAACATTTGTGGTCACGTGACTGATGACGTCATAATTAAGGAAAAAAGAGCAATCTGAAACGGGCCAAGGATGGTTTATTGTGGCGGCCAAAAACCCATGCCGTATTTATTGACTTGGTACATAGCTACAATCCGTGTCCTGAATGAAGAAATATCTTCTTTCATTAAGAAGTTATTAAAAGAATAAAAGGGTCACGTGACCTATTTTTGAAAATTACTCTTTAACGGTAAATCGCAGTCAGCCATTCAGGACAGATTCTTAAAGGGGGAAACCACAGAATTACATTGCCATTTCAATATATACCTATTATATGTCATTTCGGCGGCCCATTTTCACTTTTCTCCTGACGTAAGAAAACTGTTATAACAGGTCACGTGATGCAAACATTCCACACATAAAGTAAACACTAATTTAAGGACATCAAATTTTATGTTACTACCAAGTTTGAGGATGTTTATGTATATCTTTTTAAAGTAATGACTCTTGACGGATTTTATGCAAATTAGGCTCTGGGTCATGCCTTATTCGCACTACATAAAATGTACGGATTTTTCATAAAGGAACTCGCTCAGATCGGAAATATTTTATTTTGAGGTGGTATTTCGGTTTTACCCGATCGAGTTCATCGTGTCACGCAATGTGATTTTCTTGAGACAAAAAAACTTTGGTGAACAAAAACAGCCGCAAATTGGCGATTTCTGGGTACATTTTAATCCCCAAGGTAAAACATCTATTTGTATTTTTCATTTATGCAGAATTTCCTCGCTGTCAGACCTGTCATAATTTTCTGGCCTGGCTAGAACACTGGTGATTGAATATTTGGTTGGTCACAGGATTGCGCAATCCCGCACAATTTCCCGCACAGTCGACGTTATTTCCCGCACAATTTGCCCCAAACCTCCCGCACAATTTTAATTTTTTTCCCGCATCCTGTCAGAATCCCTGTAAATAGGCCATTTGCACGATGACGTCATTTGACTACTACTACCAGAATTCATTTCGTTTTTCCTTTCTTATTTAAATTTTGTAATCCCAGTGCGGTTTAAATAACAATAGCCCTAATTTGCACTACAAAACAAAAAACTGAAGGATTCTGGTAGTAGTAGTCAAATGACGTCATCGTGCAAATGGCCTATTAGCTCCCACCACCAGCACAACCGTTCAGTTTGGTCAGTATAACCTGTCACACGACGTGGGAATATAGTATCAAATTAGCTATAAAAGACAAAAACAAAATCGAATTTCTCCCGTGCCAGGGGCCCGTTTCTCGAAACTCCCGGTACTTTACGGGCCCAAAGCCAAATATTGAAATTAGAATCTAAAGAATAAAAGCGCGGTTCCTAGCGAACAAACAAGTCCATTTTGTTTTGCTAACTGATAGTTCTATCGTATTATCTGCAAAACTTTTGAAACCTCCATCTTCAATGAAAATAAAACAGCATTCCGGGCCCGGTAATTACCGGGTCTTTCGAGAAACGGCCCCCTGGAAGGGGACGATTGGGGATCAAGGATCGAGGAACACGGATCGGGGATCGGGGATCAATGATAGGTCATGATAAGGATCAAGAAAACAGTTGAAAATAAAAAGTCAAAAATTAAAGATAATGAATAAATAAATTCTTAATCTTTCGTTCCTTCCATCGCGCTTTCTAAAATAGGACTGATTGATTTAGGCTTTTATTTATTTATTTACGATTCCTTAGCTCTAAAATTCGAAAATTGTTTTGCCGTAGGGTTCTGGGCTTCAAACATAGACCATGAAAGACCCGGCGAAAACTTCAAGGATCGGATAGTTTGCTTTAAAAAGCTGTGACCGAACGCCGATGGATCAAGGAATAATGGGATATGTTGATTCAGGCTTATAAGAAGATGGTCTTTACGTGTTTGTTGACGAAAATCATTTCAGTGCATTTCAGGCAAACATACGTCTTTGTCGCGTCTTTGTCGCGTGCAATTTTTTGTGTCAGTAACAGACACTACCGTGATTGGATAGACCATTTTACACCCGTTTGCACTCCCTTATTTGGCCTAAACGGGTATGTGCCGCCCAACAGGGTATGGTTTTCAGTAACTTCACTATTTAGCGTCTTTAACAGGGTGTCTTTCTGAACCGTACCGGGAGCAATGAACAGGGTGTGAACGTTGGTTGTGCGATGTCTACAGTGTGGTACCAACAACTTTTTAATCTAATTCTATGATGTTTATATAAAAAAATTCTGAATGGGAAACGAAAAACAATGCAGACAACTCACAAACAAACGCAGTTTTGCTTCTCCACGTGAGAATTCAGTTCTCTTAAAGCTCTTTAGAGCTGCCGTCGCTTTAAAAAGGAGATCCTGATGTTTTTAATCTTGAACAGGGTGTTATATTTGGGCTGCACTCTTAATCAGGGTCACAAAAAAAGGTTTCTTGGAGTAGAGAAGGGAACAGATTTTGCCTTAATCCCCGCGGGCTTTATAAATCAGCACGAGTAGCGGGAAATTTCATCAGTCACGTTTAGAAACTGTGAAAAGAAACTAAAAAAGTCTTTAAATTCACTTGCTTGTTCAGGCAAACAACCAGTGGTTCGGAAAAAAATGAGAAAAAATAAAATTCGCTGTCATTCCCGAAATTGTTGAGTTGTATCACATTACTTCACACTTGCAGTTGTGATTAATTAAAACGATCATTACATCACTTGATGATCGACCACTCTGGTGTGCAGTGCGCGGGTACTTTTACGTTTCGGGGGAATGTCAAAAAGAAAATATTTGGATGTTGTGTCGGGTCGCCTGGAAGAGGCCTCCTCAGGTGGCCCAAGTAGTTCTTCTGAGCAAAGCTGGCTGAGGAAGTATCAGCAGGAACTGAACGAAGAAGACACACTGCAGAAGGCCATCAAAATAAGCAAGGTACAGTCAATTAGGGAACATCGTTATATCGGGGTTGTGTAACATTATCTTCCTTCTATAGAAAGCCAAAATGCCATGTAGATTGCCCTTTTCACAATTACAACTATCACTGAAGCAGAAGGTAAATAGTTGCTGATTTCACTAAAATTAGTCGAAATGGTCTTTTAATCGAAAGCGACACCTCAGCCACACCTCGCGCACAATCCAGTTTACGGCCGTTGGCCGGTTCGCACAATTTTTTTGTCGGGAACAAATTTAAGCCATATTTCTACAAAAACATTATTTTGGCAATCGAAGAAAACAAAACGTACAAGCTAAAGAGTTCTATTGTTGTTGTTGTTGTTGTTCATTGACGATTTGATCAGGGGCCGGATTCACGAAACCCTCCTAAATTAACCCTATTCAGACTGGGCTTTTTTAGGCAATCTGTGACGGGGGGGGGGGGGGGCTCCTCGGACCCCCCTTCATATCTCTGGAACCAGTAAGGCTAGGACCATGAAATTTTCACACAATGTTCATCTCCATACAAGGAAACCTCACACCCAGTTTTGACCTGCCACACCCAATTATGACGTCACAATGACGTCATTTTTCTTTTTTCGACGTTTGTTTGATATTTTTCCATCCAGATACTTAAAATATCAAATATAACTGTAAAATCATCTCTTTAATATTAAAACATAATAAATACAAACAAGGACACACTTGTAAAGCGAGAAAATGCGAAAAAGCCGATAAAACTATAATTTTGAAATTATTGTCCGCCATCTTGGATCCGCCATCTTGGATTTCCTTTTTTTTCGTTTAAATTAAAATTTAAAAAATATCTAAATGAGAAAAGGATCAGAATATATAAAACACGTATCAAACTAATGTCTATTATCCAAACAATGATCTTAGAAGCGTTATTTAATAAATACTACAAAATTTTTCACTATAAGTAAAAGAGAGCAAAAATTTGCCTAACCCTCCCCCCCCCAAATATTTGATGTTAAAATTTTTTGATGTCTTTCAAGAACTAGTCCCAAGAAAAAAAACTATTCTAACAAGAAAATGCACTATAAGTCAAAAAACAAGATCTTAAAATAAAAAATTCACCATTTTTTAATATTTTGAAAACCTGTGTCAAAAACCGGTTGCCATGGCAACATGGTTAATCACACTGACATATTATGGATACCAAAATGTCTCTAGAAAAATTCTAGGAAAAGTCAGAAAATTTCAGCCTCATAACTATTTCGGTGTAAGAGTTATCACAATTTTACTGGAGGGGGGGTTCGAAACCCCCCCCCCCAGTCTGAATAGGGTTAAGACATATCCTAAGTATTGTTTCTTAACAATAGTTTATTGTCATTCCAACAATAACAATTGTTAAGAAACAATGCTTAGGATATGTCTTAACTTAAGAGGGCTTCGTGAATTTGGCCCCTGATTCACTGGAATACACAGAGACGTGACAACAGTGCTTGTTCTGCCAATCTGCATATACAACTTTTCCTGATGGCCCATAAAAATGTGGTCGTATTAACGGGGTGGTCGGGTTAAACAAGGTTTCTCAGATAGGAAAAACAGGGCTGAATGAGCGCTTGTTCGTGACTCCGAAACTGGGTGGTCCTAAGGGGGTGTCTCGAAAACTCAGACTTCAGATCTCAGAGCCGGAAAACTCAGTCCTGGAAAACTCAGATCAGATCTCAGACTGGAAAACTCAGACTGGAGATCTCAGACCTGCTGTTAGTTTTTCCCTGTTTGATCGACAGCGATGAACCGGGGAAGATAAATCCCGGGGGAGGGGGGTACTTTGCAATTTTTTGCGTGGGGGTGTGCCGCTGGGACTCTGCATTTTGCAACCCTATACCAGACTAAACACCGAAACACCCTACCATATCCTAGACCTATTCCAGACTCGCTATTTTCCAGAACCTCGTTCACTAACACAGTTATAGTTAACAGGCCCGTGGAGGTAACCCCTGTAATGGACTATACGGGGATGCTCCGCCCGAAAGGGGTACCTTTTAAAAGGGTAGGGATTTCACGAGTTGAAGTATATGAAAGGGTAGGGATTTCACGAAGTATAGGAAACGGTAGGGAAAACAGGAGTTGAAGTATAAAAAGTATAGGGGAAAATGCCATTTAAGTATTATAAAAAGGGCCTTTCAAAATATATCAAACAGATGCACGTAAAGGCTATATGAAAATGGTAGCATTTTCAATGAAAGGTATATGAAAGGGGTACCATTTTCAATGAAAAGTATATGAAAGGGGTACCTTTTCTGTCAAAAACGGTATATGAAAGGGTAAGGGTTCGGACCTCGGGGCGGAACATCTCCGTACAAAACTTTGTTGAGTACCCTTCCCTCCCCGGGTTAACAGGGGTCAGTAAAAATGCCGTACTGCTCGCCATACCGATTTTTAAGTGCCATTTGCCAGTAAATCTTGTCTAGACTGAATTCTTCACGCAACTGATCAGTTTCGAGGAAAATGATACCCTATTCTAGACCAAAAATATCTGATTACTATACCCTATCCCAGACTAAACCGCTTGAAAACCATACCTTTCACAGCGGCACATACCTATATCGCCTCATCATTTATGGGAGTACCCCCCCCCCCCCCGGGCTTACTGCCAACTTCGCCGGATTTGCTATTCGTACGGGAGTCTAAAACTTTCGAAAATTTTCGATGTTATTCTTCACTTTTGCCAATCCATAATATTGTACGTTTGTTTAGATTCACGAAGCGCTTCTTGTGGCGATGTTTATTCAGCAACGTGTCACGAAATGAGTAGTCTCCCACGCAGCCGTCATTTGTCTCGTCACGCAACGCTCCTCCCCACTAACGGCTGCTCAAACCTGAACCACATTCCTTTACCGATTTAAGCCAATCACAGTTGCAGTGCCATTTTCGGAACTCGCTCGCGCCAAATTCTCTACGCGTGACTCGTCCAATCATAGCCTGCGTTTTATCGTTGACTCAGTTGGATGGCGGCGCTGAATGAAGGTTTTCGTGCAGTGTCAGAAGCAGGCCATTCGTTTGACCATGTTTGCGAAGAGACGGGTCACAGCGTTGTCGTGGTCTCACCTTTGGTTCGAAGATCGAGAAAGGCGAATATTCTGTCGTGTATGGCTCAACAGAAGAATGGTTGTTATAAAAGGTGACAGGCATAGCACAAATCCTGCTTGTCGCTACAAGCATTTCAGCCCAGCTTTAGAATAAGTCTACCCCAAGTACGTGCCTGAGAGATTTTTCCTTTTAGATCAAAATAAAGATATAACAGGCCTTTTGTTTTAAATGTTTCGAAAATGTTGTCGTTTCTTTGATCTTAGGAAAAAATCTCTAGCTGTGATACTGACAGGAGGAATTTACGCTTTCCAGAGCCGTTTAGATTATTTATATGTAGTCATGCAGTCGTTTATTTACTAGCTCTTGGCAAAATAATGGAGTTTATTGACTCTTTATTGGCTCACTTTGAAAAAGTTGCAAGATTAGTAGTAGCTGCTTTTAAAAGTAGGAATTATTTGCTACTTAGGATCAGTTATTACTCATTCCGTGATTCAGTGTGAGCGCAATTAAGGTCAATTAAGTCTGCGGTTAGTGTAATTTGCGATGTCTGGCACATAGTAAACCGGAAACCACCGGCCTGTTTTCGCGCGAAAACGACTTCATTTTCATTTTGCTGATACATGATTGGTTCGCTGAATTTAACGCAAACACAATGGCAAAGGAATGTGGTTCAGGTTTGAGCAGCCGTTAGTGGGGAGGAGCGTTGCGTGACGAGACAAATGACGGCTGTGTGGGAGACTACGAAATGAGTCGCTCGCGTTGTTTACAGACTCGGCAAATTATTTTGCCAAATCAACATCGCTTACCAGAAGCGCTTCGTAAAACTAAACGAACATTTAATATTGTGGACCAACAAAAGTGAAGAATAACATCACAAGTTGTCGAAAGTTTTGGACTCCCGTACGAATAGCAAATCGTAGTCCACCTACATAGTACGGGTGCCGTACGAATAGCCACTGCGTAAATTTCGTAAATTCAGTATCCCGTTCAATTAAAACCAGTGATCACGGTGGCCGAATGGTGTAAAGCGCGGAATGACAGCCGAAAGGCCCACGGTTCAAAGCTCGCTCGTGCCGTCCATTTCTTTTTTCTTCAGACTGAACATTATGAAAGTGATCTGCTGTATTTTTCTTCTTCTTTTTTTCCGTTTATCAAAAAACCTTACGTTTAATTTTAAAAAAATATTAAACCGTGTCAGTGTGAAAACATAACATAAGCTTACCGCAAGATTGCGTTACGCGTTAGCATTTCTTATTCACGGGTTGGCTCTTAGGAGCCTTTGATTACTTTTATTACAGAAAACAAATTATAAGTTAGCCAGCTGGGAACTTCAAATTGATCGTTATCCGCGCGTCCAACAAGAGCATGAGTGAAAAACCAGTTACGGGGAGTAAACAATTGTTGTGGCTGTGGAATGAGAACAATGCAACGCTTCACGCTTGGGAATGCAAAATTAACACTTTTTCACCCGTGAAAAGAGAACAGACGGTCTACTTTCTGTAGAAAAGATCTGGATCCTCCATTAACCACTTTTAAGTTTAAAAAAATGAAAGCAACGGTAACTCAAACTTAACTCGAAGGCATGCGCGGCCTCGCCAAGAACAGCCACGACTTTATGAGCTGAGCAGCTTTGGCGTTCTCCGCCTTCAAAAAGTAGTCTTTGATAATACAACAAGTCGCCCTTAAACCAACACAGAAAGAGTTTTATTAGCTTTCACGCTCGATAAAACATAAAAGAGGCGACAGAGGATACGTATATGGAGGATTGCACTGATGAAAGTGACACTGCGTCCGGCCAAGAAGAAGAACCAAGCCTACGAGATATTAAAGACATACTTGTGAACATTCAAGCCACTATAGCTACCATCGTACAAGAAAATCAAAATCTTAGAAAAGAACTCACGGACTTGAAAAGCTCAATAGATTTCAATGATTCTTCTTTGCGCCAGCTAAAGAAAGACCACCTGGAAACATCACAAAAGAATACACTATTAGAACAAGATCTACAGAAGACGAAAGAAGAATTGCTCAATGCAAAAAAATTACTGCAAGAACAAGAAAACGAAACCCAAAACCTGTGGTTCTCTCTAGATTCTCTAGAACAGTACATTCCAGAAAACCTTTATGTCAACGCACAAGATGTCGTAATCAGTGTTGCTAAAACGATTAGCGTCGAAATCGTGCGAGAAGATATCGAGATTGCTCATAAACTACAGCGGAAAAAAGGAAACAAGCCGATCATAGCAAAATTTTGTAATCATAAAATTAAGACCAAGCTCTACAAAGAAAGATCCAAACTGAAACATGTCAAAGTCTCCGACATTTTCCCACAGTATTCTCCAGCCGATCAATCTTTAAATCGTATCTACATAAATGAAAACTTAACCCCATTCAGACGAGACCTCGTATCAAAGGCACTCGGAAAAAGGAAGGACAAAATATTAACGTCCGTCTGGACTTTAGATGGAAAGATCTTCGTTAAATCCTCGCCCGACGCGGACCCTATTAAAGTACAATCCGAAGAGGATCTAAACAACATCAATATCGACATGTGAACCTAACATCTAGAATCTGGATTTGGAGGGGAGAAATGGCTCGGCCGAACTGAGGTTCTTATTTATCTTCTTTTTCTCCTCAGCATGTTCTATCTTGTTTTTTCTTTATTAGTATATTGGTATGAGTGTTCGTTTGCTTATTTCAATTACATAGGTTTATGTGAAATTTATTTTACGTCTGTCTTAGTTTTCCTAGACACCTGGAGTTTTTTGTCTTTCTTAGCACACCAAAAATTTTGCTTCCTTTACAAACCTACAACTACATATGCTCATTGCTTTATCATTTTTGAAATAGTTAAACTTGTAGCAAGGAAGGTTTCACAGAACGGTCGAACTTTACCAAAATTTATTCTATCAAAACAAAATTACTGTCGATTCAAATAATGCATGCTTGAACAAAAAAAATGACAACTCCTTTCACCGCTTCCTTTTGTTCTTTAAATGTAAGAGGTCTCAACCAAATGCGTAAACGAAGACAGTTATTCAGATGGCTTCATAACAATAAGTTTGACATAATTTTTCTTCAAGAAACATATTCTACGCAAAATATGGAAACCGTATGGAAATCGGAATGGGGCGGCGATGTATATTACAGTCATGGCACAAATCATTCAAGGGGCGTTATGATTTTATTTAATCCTAAAGTAGACATACACATAGATCATATCACGGCTGATAAGAAAGGCAGATATTTACTTCTTCAAATAACAATACAAGATACCAGTTTTTATTTGTGTAACATCTACAGTCCCAATAGTATTTCCGAACAAAAAACGTTTTATGCAAATTTGCAAAACATTCTTCTTAACACTTGTTCTGTCGATGAAATGATTATCGGAGGTGACTTCAATTGTCCCCTAACGTCCCAAGATAAGATTGGCGGCTGCGAGGTAAACAAAAAACAAAATGTAATTAGCGAAATAAAAAATCTATGCGCTTGTTTAAAACTTCAGGATGTCTGGAGGTGCCAACATCCTAATCAACAGCAATTCACATGGCATGATACAGCACTAAAAGTACAATGCCGGTTGGACTATTGGCTGGTTTCGGCAAAACTGTCTTCTCTTGTATTAAGTACGACTATTACAAACTCCACATTATCTGATCACTCAGCAATAATTCTAACACTTAGATCTAAAGATTGTGCCCAAAGAGGCCCTGGGTTCTGGAAAATTAACAATTCTCTTTTAACATTTATACGACACTTAGGAGGCGCGTTTTTATTAAAATGCAACTATGATTTAAATTACCTCAATGTAAATATCCCAATTGAATTCTATAAAGACATTATTCTAATTTGGCAGACAGTGAATCAGCACACCCCGCAAACCAAAAAACAAATATTAGAAGAAATCATATGGAATAATAAATATATAAAAATAGAAGGTCTGTCTGTATATTACCAAGAATGGCACAACGCCGGAATCATTAAAGTTAAAGACATCTTCGATAAAAACAAATTCCTTACACCTAACGAATTCTGCAATAAGTTTCATTTAAAATCTTCAAACTTTCTTTAATATCTCGGATTGTGTAGCGCCTTCCCCCGCGAGTGGATTCGTATACTAAAAGAAACCAACCAAATCCCTACTCCGGCTGTTCCAGTAACTGTCGACATAATACCGATAAACAAACTTTCCTGTAAAATAGCGACTGAATTTTTAATCAACAAGAAGTTTCAACCTCCAACTGCAGAAAGAAGAATGAATCAAGCTAATTTAGACGACAATGCAATAAAAACTATCTACAAAATTCCTTTTAACGTCACCAAAGATATCAGGCTGTCCATATTTCAGTATAAAATTGTACACCATATTCTGCCAACCAACGCAACTCTATTTAGAGATAAAATTAAAGAACAGGATCAATGCCACCTGTGTGAACAAAAGCAAACATTAAAACATTTATTCGTATCTTGCTTACATGTCCAAAGCTTCTGGACAAAATTTACACATTGGTGGAATGCCAAAAATGATGACTCTATCGAGCTTAATGAAGAAAATATCATCTATGGCTTTACAAAAAATTTTGCCCTACAACTTGGTTTGAACCTCTGTTTAATAATAGCGAAATATTACATTTACACTGCTTCAAGAGAGAATGACCAGTACTTCTTTGAAGCCTTCCTTGCCGTTCTTAAAAGTAAACTCGATATAGAAAAGCACAAATCAAAAACGCAAATAAATCTGTAAAACATTATAGTCAAAATATCAACTCCTCTATATGTATATGTATGTGTGTATATATATTTTCTTTTGCTAGTTGTTACCTTTCTCATCTTTTCTTTTATGTATTTTTACACCTTATTTATTTACCTACCATTTATGTAACATCAATAACTCGATCAGTATTATTCAATTAAAAAAAAAAAAAACTCGAACTTAACTCAAACTTAACTCAAACTCAACTCAAACTCGACTCAACTCGTAACTCGGTCATTAGTATCTCTCAAGTGGACACACCGTATTTTATTGGACACAAGCATCAGTGAGTTTCGATTTTTTTCCTTCCCATACTCTCTGTGTACGATCCTGTATCAAACAGACATCTTACTGACGACCCTTATTACGGTTGTGGAAGCTATCTTGCCAGGTGAGAAATTATGGTTTTTGTATGAGAATCTAATGTCGAATAATTTTCGTAAAGCGGCTGTTCTAAAAAAAACATAAACTAAAGCTACACGGCAAAGAGTTCTACTGACAAATTTTGGGGGACTGTTGCTTGTTTTAGTTTTCCATACATTTCTCTGTCTCTGGTTTTATGTAAACAAAACAAGGCTTATGTCACGCAAAATTCGTTGAGAGGGAAGGGGTGCGTTGTCGCGAACGCCTCTGTTTGGCACAAGAAGTCCATGACAATTCTCAAGTAAGAATGATTTAATCGCAAAGTCCCTAGATCTTTAGTCACAATGTTCACCAATCCCGAAAACGCATTCACTCTGGTCATTCACATGGCCTGTAAAGTAACCTTATCTTAACTTTGCAAATTTAAAAGCGTTACTGATATACGTAATTTCCTACTTGTCAAGCTAAATCACTTGTTACTCCCAATACTACGGTGGCCCATTAGTGCCACCGCTACGCACTGTAAAACAAAGCCGTCTCTTTATGAAACCTCGCCTCCTCTGTGCAATGGTACTTGTTTTCCATACAAGTATAAGCCTGTTGCATAGAAATGAGCCTCCTCGGTAGAAATAAGCCTTCTCCGTAGAAATGAGCCTCCTCCGTAGAAATAAGCCTCCTCCGTAGAAATGAACCTCCTCCGTAGAAATAAGCATCCTCCGTAGAAATAAGCGTCCTCCGTAGAAATAAGCGTCCTCCGTAGAAATGAGCCTCCTCCGTAGAAATGACCCTCCTCCGTAGAAATGAGCGTTCTCCGTAGAAATACGCCTCCTCCGTAGAAATGAGCCTCCTCCGTAGAAATGAGCCTCCTCCGTAGAAATAAGCCTCCTCCGTAGAAATGTACCTCCTCCGTAGAAATGAGCCTCCTCCGTAGAAATGAGCCTCCTCCGTAGAAATGTGGCTCCTCCGTACAAATGAGCCTTTGTCGTAGAAATGAGCCTCCTCCGTAGAAATAAGCCTCCTCCGTAGAAATGAGCCTACTCCGTAGAAATCTCTTCTCCTTAGAAACCAGGCCTCCTCTGTAATCAGATGCATCAAGGTCCTGGAATCTAATACCCAGGCCTCTCGCTGAACGTTTCCCCGCCATTTGTAAGCGTGCAAAATTATGGCGCGTTTTTGCAGCTCATGTGGCGAAAATCTGGGCCAATATTCTACATCCAAGCCGAATTACTGCCCGAAATGTGGCACAAAATTGCAAACAGGTTAGTGATCTATTCTTTGTTGTCATGTGTCTGCAGGCGATAGTCTAGCAGCTGTTTTGAGCACATGTTTATACTCGAAAGCACAGCTTATAAGCTTAAGTAACTTCTGGTTCGATTTCCATCTTTTAAAGTAAATGTTAGTTACGCTTTGAATTGGCCACTTCCGAGTTGTCTTTAGCCTCTCTATCAGAGCGAGGTCAAGTGCGAAATGAGTTCACATGCAAATATGACTAATTTTCATATGAATGGTTTTGCACCTCGCCTCACAGGCAGCCCAACCGTGGTGTGTAAGTCACAGATTCGAAGCCGGTACACGGTAATCAAATATAGGTACAGTGTAATAATACGATTTGTCACGGAATTGAAAAGCGATAGAAAAATCGAAAATATTACACAAATTATAGAGACTTCTTGCCTTTACTTTATTGTCCCTTGATGTATCCTGACCGGTTTAAATGCATTTTTACCACTTTTGTCACTCGCTCCACTATCCACTATATATATGGATTACCGTGTACCGGCTTCAAATCTGTTATTTCATATGACTCATCACACCACAGTTGGGCTGCCTGTGCTCGCCTGGCTTTGATTTCAATCACTTGTTTTCCTTTTTGTTTCTTCTGTTTTTTTCTTTCTATTGTTTGATCCTTTCTTTTTATTTCAACAAATTGGTGTGTGTAGCGATTTCTAATCACGTAATTAATTTCACTGGCCTGCCAAGATTAGCTTTTGCTACCTGGAGGCCAGTATTATAAATTCTATAATAATTAACTAATAATAAAAAGAATTATAAAGATTTTTGTTGTTGTTGTTGTTAACGTGATTAGTTCTTGATGTATCCAAGACCATTTGTGTTATTTTATAGATAATAGATACAAGACAGGGTTACCAATATGTTTCTTGAAACTTTTAGCTAAAAAAAAAACACTTTTTCAAAGAAAGGGATTTAATTTAAGCTTATCTGACTGAGTTTATTGTTCTGTTGTTCAGACAACTGGATCTTAAAAATGACTCTAATTCTATGATAAACTACAAGAAATGCTTAGGTTTGGGACACAGCGTTTATGGGAAATACATGTTTAATATTCTGAAGCAAATCATTAATTGCATTTCCATACAAATACTGTGATTTTGACATTATTTGCTGCCCCCCCCCCCCCCCCCATCTCCCATGCCTAACCAAAAATCATTCATGTTGTGTAACAAGATCAATGTGATTCATCTCGTTTTCCATTTTACAGAGCAGTGATATGACTTCTTAATGAATGAGAGTATCTGGGTATTGTTTTTAATTAAACATTATATAATTAGCTTTTAATATCTTTCCCAAGGAGGAACAGCAACAACAGCTGCAGAAACAAGTGCTCAAACCCACCCTTCACATTCCGGGGTGTCCTTTCGTGAATTTAAGAAGCGAAAGGAGGATGAGAGGGCTAAAAAGATCAAAGCAAGTAAGAAAGAGAAAGCAGTTGAAGAAGTAAAAATTCAAATAGGAGTTATGGAAGAGGCAGACGGTCATTTGAAAAAAGTAAAGGGCAGGACTCTCCCGCTGATAGTGCCTTCTAATGTTACTGCAGACATGTTGCTGAAGGCAGCAACAGAAAAACATGCCAGACACTTTAAGCAGTTCAATCAACACCTTCAGTATGTACTTCTATATCCAGATCAAACTGTGTTGCAGACCCTCCCTGGTAGTGCAGAACCTTTTGTACTAAATAGGTACAAAGAAGAGCTTGGAAAACCTTTTTCTAAGTTGTACTTCTGGTTATGCAGTACAACAGATCTTGTTAACCTTGATGGGGAGTCTGATAGCAGTGAGCCAGGACCATCATGCCTTACTAAAACAGTGATTGAAATTGAAGAGTCGCAGAAAATAGTTGTCTCAGAAAAACCACCTACCAGTAGTCAAGCTGAGGCAAAGGCTTCAATTCCCTCCAGAGGATGCAGTACCTGCCCAACATGCTCCAAGGTATTTCCTCTGGATGAAATTGAAAGACATGCTGACCTATGTGCGGACTTCTGGATTGATCCCGTGGGAGAGCTTGATGATGATGGCCAATTTGAAGCATTCATGGAGTCACCAGAATCATCCAGAGTCAAGCCTGCATGTGAAGGTAGCGAGTATGAAGGTGATATGTCACACAAACTGAAAGATGTGCTGAAAACATTACAACGAAATGCGGATTCTGGTAAGAAAACCAGAATAAATATAAGAAGGAAAGCCATGTTTCAGGATTACATTGATGCAAGGAAGAAGAAATGGTTTAATTCAAAACAGACACTAAAGGTGACTTTTATTGGAGAGCCAGCCATAGATGATGGAGGGCCACTTCGTGAATTTTTCACAGGTTTGTTATGAGATTGACAGCTTGTATATACATTGTATTGGAACTACTTGCTGTGGTTGCTTATAATGCACCAACCTTTCTACCCAGATGAACTATTCTCTAAGAAATTCAACCAAAGTGATGATGCAGTGGCTGTATATCATTCTAATGAAACACCCTTATTAGTATCCTTTTGATAAAGAATACCAATAAGGTTACCACAATTGTTTGTGCTTCTTAGGGGCACACTTTCAAAGGAATTTTTTTGAAGCCATATAATAAACTTGTACAGTGTGTCTTATCAGGTTTAAAATCTCTTACTTGTGGCTTGGGATTTTAAACCTGATAAAACACACTACTCATTTATTAAACACTACTTAAACCTCCTTCAGCAAGTGGGCTCCCTGGATAAATATTGTTATTGTTGTTATATTTGCTAGTTGTGATTTATCAAAATTGTATATTATATTAAAGTCATAATTTTAAATACTAGAATAAGAAATATGGATGAAAAATTTAACCGCAAGAGAAAACAGAAAGCACACTGGTTTGTTTCCAAATGTGTTTCTTTCATCACGATGATTGTGTGTCATGCATACGGTGTATTAGAATTTACTGGTTTTGCAGTGAGGCCTTATTCATCTTAAAACATTGACCTCAATTTTATCCCCTGAACAGGTGTACTCCAACATATACAGTATCACCTGTTGCCAGATGGAATGCCAGTCAACAGCATGACAGCATTGGCAAATAATGAGTTTACAGTAGCTGGAGAATTAATGGCAGCTTCCATTGTCCAAGGTGGGCCTGCTCCGTGTTTCCTCTCGAAGGAAGCATTCAGCTATATCGTGGATGGCATCGATAGTGTGTCTACCAATGACTGGATTCCAAAAGTGCATAATGATAAACTCAAAGGAGCTATTGAAGAGGCAAGAACAATCAATCGATACATAAATTTTAGATTAAAAAAAAATCTTGTATATATATGGTGGTTCAATTTTATCCTTGTTGCAATAAGTTGATTTCCTTTGTTCTTGTGCATGTTTATATATGATAATGAATATAGAACAAAAGAAAATCAAAATTGCACCAAGGATAAAATTGAACCACAATATATACATCCTGCCCATCCAAGGGAATGGAAAAAGGCAAGAACATTATCTGTTCCCTTTAATATTGTAATGCTTTGCTATATTGTTTTTTAGGTCAAAAGCTGTAGCACTGATGAAGAACTGAGACAAGTTCTAATGAAAGATCACATCCTGGACATTCTGTCATTTGTAGGCTACAGAGGTGTGCCATCAAAGGAGACACTGAGTTCCAAGGAAGCAATATTAAGGTAGCTAAATTGCATGTCTGACTATTTCATTTGTTAAAAGGAGATCACCATTTCCATTTAAGTTGCAGACAAAGCCGGGTTACATAATTATGTCAGGAGAATTTGCTTCTTACAAATAGCTATTATAAAATTATCACTTTGCAAACCAATTGCTGTCTGGTTTCTGTCATTTGGTGTTACATGGCCTTTCTTTGTGAGGATACAGATTTCAACATCTCTTTGTTGAGAAAATGATGCAATTGCGGGTTAATTATTCCAAGCAAAGATCTTTCATTACCAGCTCTAGATAGCTATTTTGCCGAAGCTTGCGCTTGTCTTCTTGTCTTCTCAACTAAAAAGCCAATTTTTATTTCTTTAGACCCATTGTCATGACAGAGTTTCAGACCATAATACCAATGCTTGACCAACTGAGGATGGGCTTGGAATCATTTTGCCTATTTGAGGCAATACAAAGCAGCAAAGACATTCTACGGCCACTGTTTGTGGAACAGGGCAGTTCAAGCTTTAGGCCAACGAGGGATCTTATCCTAGATAATGTGGTGGCTGAGTTTAGTGAGGATGGCACTAATGCAAAATTAAAAGAAATTGATATCTTTAAATTTTTCAACGACTTCATAATGGATTGCAGTGAAACAGGAAGTGAGTGAATGCTCTTAGATTAAGTTTAACTAACTTATGAGGGTGACTGGTTTTGGATGGCCTGTGCCTCAATTACCATTTTTGTTAAACCGATCACACATGTACCTGGGCCCCCCAAAAAAGCACTTTGAAATAGACCACATGAAATGCCAAAAGACTGTGGCTCCCAGTTGGTTTGGGATTGTTCAGGTGTGAATAGGTGAACATATGAGTGAATTACCGTTTAAAGTCAGACAAAAAGTCTATTGGCATTATCCAACCATTGAAAATAGTCTTTTTTAAACAATACCATGCAGACAGGTGTTTGAGTTTACAGAAAATAAATATACCATTAAGCACTCATAAACTCATATTTATTATGAGTAAGATTTGTGATCCTTGCAGTGTGGTCTCAACTTAAGCAGTTGAAAAAGCAACCTGAAAAAAATTCAGGCTCCAACGGGATTCGAACCCATGACCTTGCGATACTGGTGCAATGCTCTATCCACTGAGCTATCAAGCCACATGGATAGACTCAGAATTGACCATCTATCCATGTGACTTTATAGCTCAGTGGATAAAGTATTGCACCGGTATCGCAAGGTCATGGGTTTGAATCGCGTTCAAGCCTGAAATTTTTTCAGGTTGCTTTTTCAACTGCTTAAGTTGAGAGCACACTGCCAGGATCACAGATCTTACTCATACAGTATCTATCCGCAGTTCAAATAATTATATGATTTCATATAAAAAAAATTATTCACTTTCATTCATAGTTGTGTTGTGTCAGATTCAGTACCTTGTACATGTAGCAGTGTCAAGGTTCCCTCATTTCATGGTTATACTTTTATTTGTGCAGGTGATAATGGCTCTATCAGTGTGGGTCAGGTGTTGAAGTTCATCAGTGGTTTGGAACAAGTACCGCCTTTGGGTTTGCCCAATCAGATTATTGTAAAGTTCAAGTATTTCTGCAGTGATAATTGTCAGTGTCGACCAACAGCTTCCACCTGTGACCCTAGCATCACCTTTCCACCGCATTATGATACATACGAAGCCTTTCAACAATCCATGTCATCTGCCCTTGTTGAGGGTTGTGGATTTGGCTTTGTCTAAGCTATCTGGCCCTGTTGTCAATGCAATTCTCTCAATGACTTCACAAGAAATCCTTGCTTTGTTTGTTAAAGTTCTGTTAATGGGGCAGGCATTTAACTGAGGGATAGACCATTAGACCATATCTAAAGGTTGGGCAATTTTCGTGGGCAAATTGTCTTTAAAACTTCAGGTTGTGTAATTTTTTGGGTGGGGTGTGGGGGGGGGGGGGGGGGGAGGGGGGCGGGGGGGGGGTGTTTGATAGTCCTTTTTCTTTCGTGGCTTATTTCAATCAAAATTTTTAATATTTCTGTTATTAATGAATTTTTAGTTTGATAAATGGCTAAGTCCCCGCCCCCTTCACAAAAAAATGGTCAATCACTAAAATGTATGTCGCATGGTCTTTGTAGGACCAATGTTTGCCCTTTATACTGTTATTCAACATCACATTCAAACCTGTATTAAATGTGAAAATGAAATACTTTATTAACATTCTAATATCCACTTTTTGATAGATCCATTATTGCTTTGCTGACAAAGCAGCTGGTACACTTGTTTTTACACTTTCATAACAGTTTTGTTTGTACAGAAGACGTTTTTCTTGTTTGATTGCATGAACTTTGTGGTATGATCTATGTGTAATAATTTAATCAGTGTACAACTTTTAACTGAGACAAATGATCACAAAAAACACTGGTTGTGGTTCCACTAGCACCCTGACACTGCCGTATCTTATTACATGAAATTTTGATGACGCACAAATTTCTTGAGCCCGATTATGTAAAAAACTGCTGTTAAAAAATGACCAGGACACAAATCATTTTTGGGTAGTTACAGTTTTGTTCTGCTGTTATTCAATAACACTTAGCAACCTCTACAACAGCTGTACTGACCATCGCAAAATTAGTGTGAGTAAGAATATGGAATCGTGAAACTTAAGTGTCGCGAAATATGCGCCCTTCCAAATCACGAAATTAATGTCTCGCGAAAATTTCATGTAATAAGGTAATCTACTACTTGATCTTCCAAGCCCTAATACAACATGAATTTGAAATTATTTTATAAGGGGGTCTCCTAGATAAGCATAGAAAGGCTTCCGAAACTTTCTGATCAATATTTTAACTACAGTGATGGATTAAATATTGTAGTGGTGAAGATTTTAGGCAAATAAATAAATAATAAATAAATAAATGTATGTTGATGCAAACCACTAGTTCCCAGGCAAATGTGTGCATAGCAGTTTGAACTTCTTGGTGTTAACAAAATGGATCATGACTTCTGGGAACAAAGTTGTTTTTCTATGGGAGAGCTGTTGATTTCTATGGATCAGTCATGTAAATGGAAAAAAAAAAGAATTGCATAGAAGAGCTTTATTTCTATGAAAGAGGGATGTTATTTTTTCTTCAGATCACGCATTGGGAATGACCTTTCACACTTGTGCCGAACAGTTTGATTCTTACAGAGCACCACTATCAGGGTTGCCACTTATTGGAACCTAAAAAATTCCCTGAATTTTCCCTGACCATGCTTGTGAACCCTGACTATATTTTTAAAGAAAGATCAATACTTTTAAGAAACAGTCATATTTTGATAAAGGATCCCTTGTGGGCCAACATATTATTTGACACTGAGACAAAATCCTTAATGGACCTGTATGAAGTGAGCACCCTGTGTTAGTAGACACCAGAGAATCCCCATTTGAGTGTCTGCTAATACAGATTTTATCTGATGTGTGCAGTTATCAAAATATTGTCATAATGGAAATTTAATCATCTGCTACACTTGTTAAATATGAAAACAAAGTGAGAGCCTCATGATATGTGGTAGGATACTGGATACTCTCCGTCGCCATTAAATATTCAAAATACTCTTGGAATATACTCTCTTCCTCATCATACTGGCATTCCAACTTCATTTCATCAATTTTCTCTTGTGGGACAGGAATGAGGCAGTCAGTCCCATCAGAGTTCTCTGGCAGAAAGAACAAAATATCCGGTACTCCTGCAACTGTTTCATGGCGTGATTGTCTGATGTAGTGTGTATTCCAATATTTCTTCATGTCATCTAAAGCACTTTGCAGGACACCACTGAAACAAAACCAAAGACACTCCTTGTGTAACTCTTTTTCGAGATCCACTATTCCCTTGTCAACTAAATCCTTGAAAAAGTTGATCCACCAGCTTGACATTGACTTTCTGAAATGAGACCACCAGTTTTCTATCCTCTGATTTCTGGTGGAACTTCCATACCTGTGAGCAAGCTCACCAGAGAATGGTGCATCGTCAGAACGAAAGAAGCATTGCATACCTGCAATAATTCCATTTTCAGTTCCATAATCAGAGCGAACTAATAATGGACATCCTTTGTGTTCTTGCACACATTCCAAATACATCCTTGCAGGAACAGAGGGTAAGTTATTAGACCGGCAAGTTTCAAGCCACATGACTTTCCTGCTGTAACCATCCACAGCTGCATGAATGGGGAAACCGAATGGTTTCAACTTGTCGTAACCTGAAGATTAGAAATAACAGAATAATGCTACCGACCACCAACTTAAAACATTTTTGGTTGAAAAGCTGTGAACAAAGGTCTAGGCATTTTAACATCATAATCTCACCATCAATGTGCCAACACTGGTTAGGTCCATGTGAGTGATATATCCTACGATGTAGTTTGTTTCTCTTCCGTGCTTTACTGGCATCTGGATCAAGTTCATGGAGAATTTGAGCAACCAGCCTTCTTGGTACATGTAAATGGTGTTTGATTCTAAGCACATGCCACATCTTCCTGTAGCCGGCGAGCTTCCCTGGCCCTTGCATTTCCATTCTAATGATGTTTCGAACTAAGTCTTCATCAACAATGGTTTTCCTTCTCACAAGGTTATAGCTATGAAGTCTCCTTTTTAGGGTGCGAACACTCATGGTGATACCATGGTTGATCTGCAGTAGATCTGTAATTGCTTTGTAATCATAACCCAAATGGAAGTAATTTTCTATCACCTCACTCTCTTTCAAAGGAAATTCTGAAAAAAAAAATAATTGCTGCATCACATTAGGCAATAGGAACTGTCAAGCTTAATGACAGCATAGGACACTTGAAGGATTTCTTGGTATTGCCAATCTTCTGATGACAAAACACAGTTAAAATTTGCAGTAATGTGTGTTTGCCTGGTTTGGGAGTGAGCAAACAATAAAAATACAAAGTAAGACTTAAATTTTAAATACAATATTCTACCAGGCTCCCACTTCGTGAATAGTTTAAGGAAAGATAAGTAAAGAGGGAACATTCATCATTAACCTGCAATTTGTTTTAAAAAAATGGAAAGATACTTTCTCTAACTCCCCCTTCCACCCAGACTAACTTTACAATGGTCACAGGGTTTGCATATCTTCTACTCTCTCCCATTTATTACCCTTGTTTTTAGGGCTAAGTGATCATTGTAAAGATCCAGTTGTCTGACCAACAGAAAAATTAACTCATTCATAATTAAATCCCTTTCTTTTCACTTTTTTTTTTTAATTCCTTTTTTCATGTTTGTATAATTATTAAGTGTAATAAATATTTTGCATATGATTGTGAACTAGTATTTTAACTGGACTCTACTTAAACTAAAGTCAGCTAAATAGATGTCCATGTATAAATATTGATTAGGCCATCCCCTTTTCTTTCCTCCGTCTACCGTTATCCGACCGACCCATATTTTTGCATTTTCCAAGAAAAAAAAAGGTGAGAGATAGAAACATCAAACTCTTGCTGTTCCAGCAGTTGCTAGAAAGTCATGGATGCTGGCAAATCAGAAAGAAGTGTTGGTGGTTTATCTTTTATTTTTGCTTTTCTCTGCTGAGTTTAACCACAACATTGCCACTATGTTGATTTTGTAACCATGTCTTGTTGTTTTCAGGCTCCATGACAATGATGCTTAGGTACCGGGCCTCCGGGCCTAGCTCTTGAATTGTTTTTAATTTTTTTTTAATCCGACCAACCAACCGAAATTAGGAAATGCATTAGATGGTAAACAGAAAATAGGGATGGCCTTATAATAAATAAAAAAGAAAGACAGAAGTGTTTATTTTAGCTACAAGTTTCAAGGAAAATATTGGTAACCCTGTCTTGTATTTATTATCTATAAAATAAAAAAAATGGTCTTGGATACATCGAGAACTAATCATGTTCTAAGAACATTGGGATTATTTCTTTCTTACATTCACCAATAAACATTTAAAGTGGTCAAAACAGGGGAAACATGGCAGCTATTAAACCAAAACCCACAAAATTGTACATTATGACAAACTGCCAATGCACAGCAACACACACCTCAAATATAGAGCCGAAGCAACCTCAAATATACAGCCTCTTTTTCAAAGCGAGGTGAAGTGCGAAACCATTCATATGAAAATTAGTCTTATTTACATGTGAATATTCATTTCGCACTTGACCTCGATCTGATAGAGAGGCTAAAGACAACTCGGAAGTGGCCTATTCAGAGCGTAACTAATATTTACTTTAAGGTGGCTCCCAACAGTTTCCAGCACTTTCCAAGACTTACATTTTCAAAAATTTAAGGTGGCTCTGGATCCCACCTACAAAATTTTTTAAACTTTGCCAAAAGTTGCATCTTATCATACTGATCAAAATTCGACAATAATAAATGGGGTTCACCGAGTCATTTTTAGTTATTAACACTTAAAGCTAAAGTTAAGGGTGTTTTCAGCACGTTATACTGTTACTATAGTAACATTGTGTCACAAAAATGATAACGTGTTCACCAATCATTGGGCATTCGTTTGATATCATGATTGTAGTATCAACTGTAGATCAAAATCTCTCCCAGTGTATTTCAATGATTTTTGCACAGAAAATACTCGAGTTCATAACCATTATACAAGAAAGAATAATAATCTACACAAAAAGTTTAATAGGACAAATTTTGCTGTTTACTCGACAAGAAATAAAGTAATTAATATATGGAATACTATCCCTAATGAAATAAAACAGTCTGTTTCAATAAATGCATTTAGAAGGAAGATCAAACAGTTTTTACTATCTGAATAATTGTGCTTATTGTAAACAAGTTAGTACTAGGTTACCATTCTTACAACTGTTGAATTGGAATAATGTAATACATTACTTGCTAATCCCTGATACCAAATTTATTAAATATTTTTTTGTAATTAAGGTCATTCAAAGGGGGACTACCCAGTAAAAGCCTGTAAAGGTTTCCTTAGTCCCCCTCATTCATAATTGTTTTAAATTGATGTAAAATGTATTGACTAAAATGGAAATAAACGGAAAAGTTTCAACTGATAAAGAGTGGTTTTAATGAACCATCAAAATGTAAGTCTTGGAAAGTGCTGGAAACTGTTGGGAGCCACCTTAAAAGATGGAAATCGAACCAGAAGTAAGCTTGTAGGGACGTTCCATTTTTTACCCCCCCCCCCCCCCCCCCCCCTAAAGATGGCAAGAATCCGAACCCTCAATTTATTGTCGGCGCCCTTTGAAAAATAAAATCCGAAGGGTTAATTTTTTGTCGGCACCTTTGAAAAAAAAATTCAAAGGCACCAATTTTTGTCGGCTTCTTTGAAGGAAAAATACGAACCCTCCTTTGCAAAAACACTCCTTCTTTAGGGGGGGTACGGATAAAAAATGGAACGTCCCGTAAGTGCCTTCGAGCTGTATAAACATGTGCTCAAAATCGCTTAAAATATGCAGACACATGACAACAAAGAATAGATCACTAACCTGTTTGCAATTTTGTGCCACATTTCGGGCAGTAATTCGGCTTGGATGTAGAATACTGGCCCAGATTTTCGCCACATGAGCTGCAAAAAAGCGCCATAATTTTGCACGCTTACATACACTTACATCAAAATGGCGGAGAAACGTTGCGGCGTTCAGCGAGAGGCCTGGGTATTAGATTCCAGGACCTTTCGGAGGAGGCTCATTTCTACGGAGGAGGCTTATTTCTACGGAGGAGGCTCATTTCTACGGAGGAGGCTCATTTCTACGGAGGAGGCTTATTTCTACGGAGGAGGCTCATTTCTACGACGAAGGCTAATTTGTACGGAGGAGCCACATTTCTACGGAGGAGGCTCATTTGTACGGAGGAGGCTTATTTCTACGGAGGAGGCTCATTTCTACGGAGGAGGCTCATTTCTACGGAGGAGGCTCATTTCTACGGAGGAGGCTCATTTCTACGACGAAGGCTAATTTGTACGGAGTAGCCACATTTCTACGGAGGAGGCTCATTTCTACGGAGGAGGCTCATTTCTACGGAGAAGACTTATTTCTACGGAGGACGCTTATTTCTACGGAGGAGGCTCATTTCTACGGAGGAGGCTTATTTCTACGGAGGAGGCTCATTTCTACGGAGAAGGCTTATTTCTACCGAGGAGGCTCATTTCTATGCAACAGGCTTATACTTGTATGGAAAACAAGTACCATTGCACAGAGGAGGCGAGGTTTCATAAAGAGACGGCTTTGTTTTACAGTGCGTAGCGGTGGCACTAATGGGCCACCGTATAACTGCGCTTGCGCGAGTAGCTACTATGCTATCGTTTTGATGGATAGAGTCGATTTTAACGAACTCTGCCGATTTTGACCCGATATTCCCTGATCTTAACTCCTTTTTTGTTTTGGAACCTCGTCGGTTGTTCAACGTTTGAAGAATGGGGCGAGGAAAAGTGAGCCTGCACGCGGGAGAATCAGGCGGTTTCCACCTTCATACAGACGTGTATCGCTTTTTGTAGTGGGCGATGGTTTTTCTATTAATTATTTTTAATAGCACTGAAATTTATTGAGCTTGTCTTAAAACGACTTATCAGCAAAACATATTCAGTGACTGTTTTGCAATTAATCCCCCTTGTACGTGACCGGAAGTCGAGTCTGGGTTTTGGTCGAGGGTCGAGTGTCGAGGGTAACATGTCGAGGGTCGAGGGTAACATGTCGAGGGTCGAGGGTACAAAGTCGAGGGTCGTAAAATCTTTTTTTTTCCCGGTTTTTTTCCCATCTCGCAATCTTCATGTCTGTAAGACGTAGGTAGCGTAGCTCGCGCGATATAAATTTCGATTTGCGTGCAGCCTGCCGGTGAATGAAAGAGGCTAGCGCGAGAAAACGTCGGCGATTGTAAAAAGATGCTTTGTTTCCAGAGGTTCTATTTTGGGAATATCTGGATTATATAGGTTGCTGACAGGTGTGTTGACAACCGTATTGGAAAGTTTAAGATTAACAATCCGATGAGACACGTACTATCTCTCGAGTGCAATTGCCACGTTTATTAAAATGGACTGTGAGAAAGCTACATCCACGCGTACTTGCGCTAGTGTTGTCAGCGGAGACGACCAGTCGACTCCGTTGACAAATTCTTGGTGGAGGAAACTGCAAAAAGAAAATGAAGAAGAAGCAATCGTCCTGGCCACCAGGAACTCGATGGAAGAGCTGGGAAAGGTAATTCATTTATTCATCTAGCGTACGCAGAGCCGTAGCCAGAAAAAAATAAGGACTGAGGCAATATCCATGGTTAAATTCCCCGCCTATGATGACTAAGTTTAAACAAAACACTGGGATCATGACTGAGGCAAGTGCCTCGGTTTGCCTCATACTGGCTACGGCCCTGGTACTACGTACGACGTTTCAGTTATCTGACTGACTTCCCCAAATTGATTTTAAGTTAGTGAAATATTCATCCTTTTTACCAAGGAACACCAGCCGATAAATATGGTGAAAAGACACGACAGGTATGAGTATTACAATTCACGACAACTGTTATTACAATTCACGGCAGGTATTACAATTCACGACACTGAAAACCCCTAGAAATCAAAGCATCTTTTTACAATCGCCGGAAGTTTTCTCGCGTGAGCCTCACGCGGACATGGCCAATCTATAGACGAATTTGAAAGTAAAAATGTTGACTCCGAATTGTTCTGTAAAACGTACTACTGTCGGATGTTTTCCCAATCTTATTTATTTATTTTTTTCGCATACAAGGTACTCGTTATTCCGTGGTTTGAATCTGTCAACACTTTTCAAGCTTGAAACAAAGCATCTTTCACTCACCGGCAGGCTGCACGCAGATCGAAATTTTATATATCGGACGAGCTACGCTACATACGTCTTACAGACATGAATATTGCGAGAAAAAATTGGGAAAAAAAAACCGGGAAAAAAAAAAACGATTTTACGACCCTCGACCCTCGACATGTTACCCTCGACCCTCGACATGTTACCCTCGACATGTTACCCTCGACACTCGACCCTCGACCAAAACCCAGACTCCCTTTTTTGTGGTAAAATTTTCACCTTTTTTTTTTTTTTTAATTTTCAATACTCGCGGTGCACGTTAAAGTAATTGCCGAATCGATTCACTTTTCTTTCGTTTACGGGTCGATCTTTCTTTTTAATTGAAGATCTTGAAGATAACCTAATGGTATAAAATGTTTGAACTTTAATTGAGTGTTTTCCCTTGCGGTTTCAACTATACTTAAGCCAATTACGTAGCAATTAATGACAGCCAAAAAATCTTTTTTCCGTTGGGGACGGAATCGTGAATCGAGACCTTGCGTGCAGGCTCTACTTTTCTCGCTCGGCTTCGTCGCTCGCATGGCACTCGCGCGTGAAACCCAAATAGTAGAGCCTGCTCGCAGGCTAACTCAGAGAAGACTATCAGATTTCTAACAAATAATATGGCCACCCATGAACTCCACGCTTCCATTTTGTAGACGTCCATTTTGCATAACCGGAATGAAAGCACGCCTTTTAAGACTTCGAAATGGCAAGAAAAAGTCCTTTAGAAGATTTTTATGCCTTTGTAGTGGTGGTTTGAGAGCTGAAAGCGATGAAATTTGTCACAAGTGAGGACATGTCTTCTTTCAGAATTTATACTCGAAGCGGCAGACTTTACTAAGAATTTTCAAGCATTCCTGGAAAACTACGGTAAAGAAAGTCACATTTTTTAATGTCCATTTACTTTGTAAGAAACATCTGTTTCTTTGTCTTATTAGTGGCTTTTGACAAATATTTAGAAAATTTGACCACAATCGGTCGAGCGAGAAATTCGCCAGATGCTGAACAAATTTGCGTGGCCGACAGTTTCATAATTTGATGCGTTTTGCTCTTGAGACTAAACTAGTAGATATTTGAATAAAACTTTCAACTGAGAGAATTCGTTTCTTGTGCAAATTGCGATCAAACTTCTTCGAATGTTTTCTTCATGAAGCCAATTATAATCACGGTAGAGGCGCGCTAGTAAAAATAATTAAATTAAATAGCGCTTTCTGAAATAAAGTTTGCTTTAATGATTCACGAAAACATTATGCGAATCATCTTTACGGATAAGAATGGCATTCTATATAATAAATAATAAAATAATAAATACAGACTTATATAGCGCACATATCACACATGTCTCATGGAGCTTTTTACATACACTTATGAGAATGAGATCGGACGTCAGCTTATGAAGGCGCCTCAGGCAGCCGCTATCGGTCCATTGTTGATCTCATCTCACCACCCCACCCATGAACAAGTAACACTGAGGGTGGTCACAGCTAGGGTTTGTTACGTCCTCAGTGGTTCTTTTACGTCCCCATGGGAGACGGGACCGCCATTTCTACGTGGTCATCCGAACCACGTGAAGGTCTAACCATTTGCCAATGTCATAGCAAAGGCAGCACCTTCGTCCACAGTTATTTTAAGACCCTGAGTGTTGGTCCGGCCGGGATTCGAACCCGAGACCTTCCGCTCTGCAGACCAGTGCTCTATCAACTGAGCTAACCAGGAGGCGGTTATATACACAATAAAGTAGGTTGCTGAATTTAAATATTATTTTGTGATGTTTATAACATAATTCGAAGACCGGCGCTGGCGCTGCAATTAGGATAAACAAATCGCTAAGCCTTCCGGAAGCAGAAAATCACTGAATTCTGATAAGCGTTTAACTCTTTTATTCAAGGGAAAGACATTTTCATTCAAGGAAATATTGTGTATTTGCGACAGCACTTTGATAAAACTATGAAGCCGATAAAAACTAATACATGGCAAAATCAAAGCAGTTATTAGGAAGTAGAAAAATTTCACTTCGATTTAGTCTTGAAATCACGGGGGGGAGGGTCATGATGCGTCACGCAATATTTATTTTTAAAATGTTTCACCAATTTAGGGATCGACCATTAGAAAATTGATGGGGGGGGGGGGGGGGAGGGGGGAACTTTGGGAGAAAATCCTACGATAATCTAAGTAATAACAGGCGCAGTTAGCTACATGCAGTCATAGACTGCCTATTTTTCTTTGTGTTGTCGCTAGTTTTAGAGAAATGCTTATAATACGTGTTTAAATTCAGTTGTAAATTCAGTTGTAATAAATGATATCTGATAATATGTAAACAAAACAAGTCTTACATGTCACGCAAAATTCGTTGAGAGGGAAGGGGTGCGTGACCCAGTTAAAATAAACCATAAAACGTTCTTATGCAAGCGCATGAGTACAGGCTACCAGCTAGCCTCTTGTTTGCATTAGGTTCGGCACATGTGAAGTTCGACGTTTGAACTGGGCCTAAGAGGACATGTTATGTACTTTCCGCCCGATTGAGTAATTTGGTTTCTAGAGATTTGTCATGTCTGATAATAGCCTCACCCGCGCCGTTTAATTAATAACGCAACTCTGTTGTCCGCCTGTCCAATGAAAGGAAAGGTAAATAATCAAGTTAATAGCGGAGCCCGCGGGCCGAAGGCCCGCCGGAGCACCATACTCATAGAACCTATGCCCGTGATTTTTCATGGTCATGGCTAGCGGAATGTTTCGCGGGCGCGTGTATGCCCGCCTGCCCGCCCGCCGTGTTGGAACAACATCCGGGATCTTGAAAACAAAAGCTTTGCTTTTCGCGCGGCCACACAGCCGTGAGCTCGGTAAACACTTCAGTTGTGTTGTTGTGTTTAGCGGAGAATTAAAGTCGTTATTTCCCTGCAGTTTTTCGCGGTTTGCTACTCAAGACAGGGATACTAATTAAGGGATACTCAGAAGCCGCTTTAGTGGAAAAAGAAGAGCTTTCAGGGATAAAATCTTGCTTCGAGGAACTATATAAGTTTTTAGCAATGCGAAGAGATGGGTTCGTTTTACGGATTTCAGCACCAAAGCGGAGGTTTAAAGAATTTCCAAGTACAGTAGTCGCCGGAGGGACTTAAAGGTAAAACAAATTACATTTTTCGATGGGAATTTATCTTGATAGCAATCTGTGATTGACATTTTGTTTGTGTTCTCGTTAATTTTTGAGAATTGTTTATAAACGTGAAGCTTAAATTCAGTTGTATTTTAATTTCTTGAATTTCATCGAAGACACGGCTCGGCCTCGATGCGTTATAAATGTACGCGTTTTGCTTCTAAACATGAACTAATTGAGATTTCAATAAAATTTTTCGAAAGAAGATTGTGTTGTCCATTTTTATGTGTTTGTTCATTCATTACATAGATTGAAAAGCGATTTTATGTAAACAAAACAAGACTTAGATTTTATACTCGCGTCGCCTTATGCAAATATGTTTGTGTATTTTGGCAAATCAGTTTCTCGGGCATGTTTTGACAAGCAACAACTCTATTTTATTCGGAAAATAGTCGTAATAGCGGAGCACTTGCCAGGCCGAAGGCCTGGCTGCGCAGCTCCATACTCATAGAACCTGTGCCGTGATTTTTCATGGTCATGGCCAGCGGAATGTTTCGCGGGCGGCGTCTGTTACATGTGTGTCCGAGCGTCGCTCAAGGCTACTAGCTCGCGATCGCGTATGACGTCGCAAAACATGCGCGAATGACGCCACACAACATCCGGGAATGCCGAATGTCACGTCAGCTGTATGCGTACGACGTCATCAACATCCGGGATCTTTGAGGCTTTGTTATTCTCACGGCTACACAGCCGTCAGCTCGGTAAACACTTTAGTTGGATTCAGAGTTGGATTGTTGTGTTTAGCGGAGAATTAAAGTCGTTATTTCCCTGCAGTTTTTCGCGGTTTGCTACTCAAGACAGAGATACTAGTTAAGGGATACTCAGAAGCCGCTTTAGTGGAAAAAGAAGAGCTTTCAGGAATAAAATCTTGCTTCGAGGAACTTCATATTATCAATGCGGGGAGATGCCTTGTTTTATTACGGTTTCAGAACCTAAGAAGCGGAGTTTTAACGAATTTCCAAGCAGTCCAG
Organism: Cladopsammia gracilis; assembly: GCA_022457155.1. Taxonomy (NCBI): domain Eukaryota; kingdom Metazoa; phylum Cnidaria; class Anthozoa; order Scleractinia; family Dendrophylliidae; genus Cladopsammia; species Cladopsammia gracilis. The sequence continues at coordinate 114,884 of JAJGOT010000839.1, read as the reverse complement.
TGCTTTAAAGGTAAAATAAATCACATTTTTCGATGGGAATTTATGTTGATATCGATTTTTGATTGACTTTTCCTTTGAGTTCTCTTAAGTTTTGGAGACATGTTTATGAAACGTGTTCAAATTAAGTCGTGTTGTTATCTTGAATTTCATCGAGGACAGCTCTGTCTTGATGCGCTAGAAATAGTACTTTTTTTCTTCTTTTAAACATAAATTAATGGAGATTGAATAAAATTTTTCGAAAGAAGATTTTGTTGTCCGTTTTTATGTCTTTGTGCATTCATTACATAGATTAAAAAGCGATTTTATGTAAACAAAACAAGACTTGGATTTTATAGTTCTATTCTCACTCGCGTCGCCTTATGCAAATATGTTTGTGTATTTTTGCAATTTTAATTTCCAAATCAGTTTCTCGGGCAATTTTTGACAAACAAAAACTGTATTTTATTCGGAAAGTAGTCGTACTAGTTATTCTGGAAAGAGAAAAGTTGTTTTTGTGAACTTTTGTACGGTCTAAATGTACTGTGCAGACGGTCGGGTAATACTGTTTTTGAGAATTGCTAAAATTGAAAATAGCCCGTTCTTCAATCTTAATTCTTGTGCTTCCAACCTTTCACCTTAGTTAAGTTTCACCTTAGTTAAGCTTGTTTAAAGTGCGACGCTGATAGGCTGGGCCTATCTATATATATTAGTTATTCTAGACGGAGAAAAAGTTGTTTTTGTGAACTTTTGTACGGTCTAAATGTACTGTGCAGACGGTTGGGTAATACTGCTTTTCAGAATTGCTAAAATTGAAAAATAGCCCGGTCGTCAATCTTAATTCTTGTGCTTCCGACCTTTCACCTAAGTTAAGTTTCATCTTAGTTAAGCTTGTTGAGAGGGTCTTCAGAGGGCGCCGCTGTTAGGCTAAGGCTAACTATATATATTACAAACCGACATCCTTTTGACAGTTGGCCGTTGTTCATTCCTTGTTGCCATGCGCATACGACACTGATATGATCACTCGTACAAGAGTCCCTGTCCGGGACTGAAGAGTCCAAAAAACTTCCACAGAGAGAGATCCAATTTCTGCATTTTTAGCCTGTGAACAGATTGGGTTAGGTTAGGAGGGTGCGGCGCCCGTTCTCTCTTCCCCAGTCCGCGCTCGGCTCGCTTTGCTCGCCGATATTCCCCAAAATGAAGCCTGTTCACAGGCTACTGCATTTTATGCACTCCAGTTCTGGATATTTATCGCAAGCGAGCTAAAGTCTGGGTCAAAAATAGTGACACATCCTTCGTGGCGCCGAGGATATCCGGTAACATACGCTCCATACGCAGAGAAGCGAACTGTCCGTCGTGTGTACATCCCGCAGGCATCTCAAATGTCTACTTGTTTTGTGGCTCGTACTTCAATTGTGACCCTGCTGAGAACAGCAATGTTTGCCTCGTAGTGCGGAGTGTGAGTAAGGTATATTTTTAGCGTGGAGTGTGAACGATGAACGCTGAAGAGTTCTTTAAAGGCCTCTCTGAGCAGGATAAACTTGCAGGTAGTGTTTGCTAGTCGCCAGTTCAGGGTTCAATATTTTAACGTTTTAGCGGAGCACTTGCCGGGCCGAAGGCCTGGCTGCGCAGCACCATACTCACAGAACCTGTGTCTGTCATTTTTCATGGTCATGGCTAGCGGAATGTTTCGCGGGCGCGCCTCCGTGACATGTGTCAGTCAGCAGTCGGTCGCGCAAGGCAAATTCGCGGGCGCGTATGACGTCGCGAAACATGCGCGTATGACGCCAGTAGTATATGTAAGGGACTCTGGGGCACTATGTCATTTTAACGACAAAACACTATAATGTCAGCGACACCGTTAACATTATAGTGTTTTGTCGTTAATTTTTTGATTAATAGGGACTCTGGGGCACTTTTCCATTTTCAGTGTGTTTTGTCGTTAATTTGATGTAATATCGTATAATTATAGACGAATCGCCTATAAGTAGTAATAAGAGGCACTACAGCTCACTTTTCATCAACCCACTAAAGTATCGAATTTTGCCCGTTAATAATTATCGCTATTTTTTAGTGGGTCATTATCGATAATTCCCTATAATGTTAACGACACACGATAACATTATGGTATTTTATCGTTAATTTTATAATTTAGTGACACATGTAATATTATTGACGAAATGTCGATAATAATTTGTCGTCACTCGGTATATATTTTAATCGATAAAACGCAATAATTTAGTATAACCATATGGAAGTGTATCTAATCCAGTTTCAACTTTATTCAAGCATCTTTTATCATAAACAAACAAGCGATAACTCGGGATCCCTTAACAAGACTTTATATTATGTTACTCCATTTCGTAACATAATATAACCATACATTTACAGTTAAAGAGGATGATATTTCACATTTTTTGAGGAAGTAAAGAGGCACACACGAACGTGTGAACAGAGACTATCCCTAAGAGATACCACTCAAGCAACGCTGACGAGTTCCATGGAAGAGAAAAAATCGACACTACCTAAAGAGGTCGCCACAATTCAAAGAGACTACCTCAAAGAGATACCACTCAAGCAATGTTAGTGAGTTGAAGTAAAGAATTTAATTTATTTTAGGAAAACAGAAATGTAACAAATCTTCACATACTTGTTTATATTTTCTTATGGTAATAAGATTTTGACATGTTATACTTATTTCTGCTAGATAAGTGGTAACTGGTTGTCTATGTAGAATTGTGATGAAATAATTCATTGTTTTTTCTTCCAGCTCTTTTACTTTTTCATAATTCTTAGTAAGTTTATCTTCATCTTTCAATTCATAAGTACGAACAAGACCATAACTCTCTAATAAAAAATATTCTTTACTATCAAATATGTTTCCAGGATACATTGTTATTAGTACTTATTATTTCTTTATTTTTTAAATTTTAAATTCATAAAAAAATGGAATTAAAGAAATAAAAAGGACTAATAAAAAAAGCAAATGGACGTTCAAGAAATAAAACAAATTATTTATGATACCATCTACCTCATTTCAGATGTGTACGACTTTAATGATGAGGATGAATTAGAATTTGTAAAGGCAGAAAAACGAATTCAAGACTCTTTTCTACGTCAAGGAAAGACGATGAAACAATTTCTTCACTATCTCGACAAAGCTGAATATTATGAAGGGTATTATCTGGGGGCACAATTGGATGCGGTGGTTGAATTGTTATCCTGTTTTGAATATTGTAAGCATGACTTATCATTATACGTTTGTGATAGTTGTTGGAGAACGAGATGTATGTTCCATAGATGTAATGTGAAATTTAGAAAAACTATAGAAATATTTAATGAAATAAAGAAAAATATGTATAATGAACTCAGAAAGAGAAAGTGGAAGTCTGTGTTGGGTGAACTTATATACATTACAAGAAACAAAAATCAATGAACATGTTGTATAATAAATTTCATCTCTAAAAACTAGAGATGAAAAATGGAATTAAAGAAATAAAATATACTAAATAAAAGCAAATGGAAAAGCATTCGAAAAGCACACTCAAAGAATTGCAATTTTTAGCAAAAGAGATGAAAATCAAGGGATATTATCTAATGCGGAAAGCTGAATTAATTGACGCATTAGAAGCTGTTGAAAGACAAGAGCCTGTGAAACCACCAAAGCGTAAAGTTTTACATTGTTTTCACGGAAGAAATAAATACAGTTGTAAAGATTGTTCAGGAGCAAGGATTTGTGAACACGGTAGACAAGAGTATACTTGTAAAGAATGCGGTGGAAATGGTATCTGCATCCATTGGAACATCAAGTACTATTGTAGAGAATGTGATGGAAAGGGCATCTGTTTACATGGTAAAAACAAATATTATTGCAAAGAATGTGGAGGAAAGGGAATCTGTAAACACGATAAAAACAAACGATATTGTGCTGAATGCGGTGGAAGCGCTATCTGTAATCATGGAAAAAACAAAACCAGTTGTAAGGAATGTAGAGAAAAGATACAACGACGGATAGAGGAATATGCTGAAAATGAAGAAATTGAATTAAGCGAAAGCGAAAGCGAAGATTAAAACTATAATTATAATTTCAACTCGTGAAACGCGAGTTGAAAAAAATTGTCTTAAAGAAATAAATTATACTATATAACAAACATGCAACTGACAAGTCTTTCAAATCTCTGCAAAGAAAATATTACTTTCCACGAAGCTGTAACATACACGGTGAAAAACACCGATTCAGAATATCAAAGAATTAAGATTGAAACGAATTATCCTAATAACAAGAAAGGACCGCTAGTTATCGAATCACCATTTCTCTTCAGTTTTGGAGTGAATGAAAGAAAGGATAAAGTAACTAACGAGGTAGTCGGTTATTCTATTCCGGTTTGTTTATGGAGTAAAGAGAAAGAGCCAACAGCAGAAGAAAAAGAGTTTTTTAAGTGTTTAACATTTCTCGAGGATATTTGTTTTGAACAATTAGAAGGTACGCATGGTCCGGAAATAGCGAATAAATTAAGTCAGCTTTTATATTTCAAACAACTCGAGTATACCGATAAGAAAGGTAAGAAGAAGGTAAAGAGAGATGAAACAAAATCACCGGTGTTATATGCTAAACTGATATATTCGGAAAAGTCAGATAAAATTTTATCGCTATTCACAGCGAAAGGAAATCATCCGAAAGGAATTGATCCGCTCGACTATCTTAACCAATATTGTAAAGTCAAATTAGCTTTGATAATTGAAAGCATTTACATCAGTGACAGCGTCGTTTCGATACAGATGAAAGTTCACGAAGCATATGTTAAACCGTTAAAACAGAGAGAATCGTTGCTAACAATTCAAGAAAGCGAAAGCGAAGATGAAGATGAAGATTAAACTTAAATAAATCAATTTCAAGTCGTGAAACGCGACTTGAAATACCAAGATGAAAAAATATCCGATGATGTCATCAAATAACCAGTTGAAAGCGGTTTTCACGTGAAACACTGCACGTTCACTGTTCAGAAGTTCCACTTTTTTGATGTTATAACCTAATTAACATACATGCAAATTAGCTACATATTTCTTCGACATAGTTACCACCAACCGAAAAAGTAAATAAAAATTTTTTTGGTAACTACGTCGAAGAAATATGTAGCTAATTTGCATGTATGTAAATTTCACACAAAGATTTCAAGCTATCATGTTATGAAAATTCTCTCATATTTCTCTTCAATCCTGTCATTAGAAAGCGTACAAAGATCACTAATCATATCATCGATTAATCTCATCTCATCCACAAACGAATCGTGATCGAAATGTTTTCCTCGCATGCAAGAACGTAAGTCAATCAATACTTTCTGATACGTTGTATATGCGTGTTTACTCATTTCAATCCTTCGATTATAATTCTTGTAATCGGCGTATGTTTTCAATAACAATCCCGCACCGGCAATAACTCCTAGCGTAACCGGGTTTAGCGTAACTCCACCTGCTATTGTACCGCTCGCGATAAGAAATGAACTACTCAGTTTACAGAATAGATTCATCCGTTTGAACCGTCTATAAGTCTTTTTATAACACCACCACTTCTTATGATAAAATCTGTAAAGAGCCTTAATCTCCAACAGTCTCTCCTCACCGATCGAAGTATCGATGTGATTGAACGTGAAAATATCTCGCTTATGTTTCATATTTTAAAACTTTATTTATTTTTTAAATATATAGTTTTAAAATATGAAGTTTATAAACTATGATGTGGGTGATGATATAGTTACAAATTACAAGCAATTACATTCTTTCATGCCAGATCAAAATTTCAGAATGTTGATTTGCGGACCTTCCGGTTCAGGAAAAACAAATCTTTTACTTGATATGATTTTTCGTTTATTGTATTATGACAAGGTATATCTGTATGCGAAAAATTTAGACCAATCAAAATATCAGTTCTTATTAAGAAAATTTGACCCGATCAATCAAGATGCCGGTTATGAAGTGATAGAAATATCTCCAGAAGATATTATACCGGTATCTTCATTATCGGATGAAAACCAAAAAATAATTATATTCGATGATTTTGTGTGTGAAAAGAATCAAAATCCGTTGATTGAATATTTTATCAACGGTAGACATAAAAATTGTAGCGTTATTTATCTTTCACAAAGTTATTATAAAACACCAAAAGATATACGGTTAAATTGTTCACATTTCTGCGTTTTCGAATTTCCGAGTAATAACGAAATTTCTATGTTTTGTCGTGAAGTTAATGTTGACAAGAAACAATATGAGATGGCTACAAAAGATCCGTACTCTTTTCTCTATATCGATAAACCAAAGAAAAGAGTATTAAAAAATTTTGATGAAAATATAATCTAAATATAAAACAAAATGAGCTATTCAAATGGGGTATTACCAGATTCTTTCAGATACCAAACAGGAGGTGGAGAACAAGGACCACAAGGATTACCCGGCGTCGGTTTTAAATTAACGTCTTCAGGTGATTATGATATTCAAAACAAAAGATTGGTAAACATAGATAATCCGACCGACTTGAAGGATGCTATTAATTATGGTACTGCTAAAACACACTTTCTAAACTTGGATGGAAGTACACATATGACCGGTGATTTGGATCTCAGAGGAAATAGATTGATTCTTCCTGGAGAGATCGATATGAATAGAAAACTAATCATAAACATGGATACAGACGAAGATAACGATCTGTCTGCCGTCAATATGGTGACTCTGAAAAAATTTCATCCTAACGCTCCTGAACCGACACATGAGGTTGTGAAAAATATCGATCTAAAGCAACGTTTCAATGTTGTCCATTCGAAACAACAGACTTATCACGATTTAGGAGCAAATTATAACAATCTTGTCTCTTACAGCGATGTCAAAAATATTTTCTTATCCCGCAAAGAGACGTTTCCGATGGAAAGCGGGCTGGATATGGGGAACAATACGGTTTATAATGTAAAGGACCCGACGGTCGCCGACCAAGGAGCAAATAAAAGATACGTGGATCATATAATTTCCGGTAAAATGAGTAATCCGTCCGGTGAAGATCTCGATATGTCAAACCATAAGATTATAAATTTAGAAGATCCACAAAACAGTTCCGACGCATGTAATAAATCTTATGTGGACGGCGCTGATAAAAATCTTGATCTCAAGATAGGGGGTGTGGTAGTTCATACGATAGAAATAGAAGAAAAGCTCAAAAAATATGTTGATGAATCGCATATCAGCAGCTCGTCAAATTTGAAAGATGATTTTAGATATATAATGGAAAATGTTGACGAAAGCTCATCCGAGCATAACGTGACTGTCACCGGAATAGTCGATTTGGTAGAGTCGCCGCATACACTAAACAGAAAAGTCTACAGTCTTTTATTACACAAACATCTACTAAATAGCTACGCATCAAGAATCGGTTTTAATATGTATAAATTACCAGAGGGTGAATATACCGTTTGTATCGAATTTATCCCGCCTACGATGAGCGGTGTTAGCGTCGATGTTCAATCGACTTCTCTCAATATAAATAAACAATCGACAAAAAACTTTACTAATTACAGTCGAAGCATTATCAATCTGCATAAGTGGAAAATTTCACCGCCGGAGTATATTATGGTCGATTTAAAATGTAGCGGTTCACCAACATCAGCTTCGCAAGCTCAAGCTTACCTTATAATTTACGGAATAAAAGGAAACCACTCAGATGTACCGGCCAGTGTTTACGATTCTCCTTATATTTTGGAGGGTGGGAAAATGCTAATGCAGACTACTCTCGATATGAATAATCACGCAATTATCAATTCACCAAGTCTCAACAGTAGTGGTGGCGTTTTTGTAATTAACGGTGTTTACAATAAAACTACGAATCAAACATTTGCTAAATTTTCAGGAGAAAAAGATGTTATAGTTCCTTATAATTGTCGTCTTGTAAAATGTTGTATTAACATCCTCGATACGCTCCAAACATACCCACCTATTTTTGTGATGGTAAACAACGGATTAGGACGAGGAAAGGGTGGAAAGAAACAAGCCTATGACATGAATGTCGTTTTGATTGAGTGTGATATATTTCGGGTAAGAATACGAAGTGATCAGGATACTACCCCAACAATCAATAAATGTTCTGTAATTCTAGCGTTTGAGCGGATGTAGTCGACTTTACGTGTAATTTAAATTTATTATACGAAGCGTATAATAAATTAGATGATCTTTCACACAGTAGTGTGCTCAAGCGCTTCTACAACCTCTCTAGCGATCTCTCGAGTTTCTCTTAACCATTGTGGAGATAAATCTTGAAAGATATACTCATTTATAAAAGAGATAAGAAAGAAAATACTTGCAATCATTATTTTATAATTAACATTTTAAAATTTAAAATCGATACATCTAATAAAATGAGTTTACTTAAGTGGAAAGAACTTGCAAAACGAAAAACCGAGTTGGGGAATAAGATTAACTTTGTTCGCGAAACGCTGATAAAGAAAAAATTAGGTGAGGAGACAGATCAATTGGCTTATGAAAAAATTTTTAAACCTATAACATCAAAATTACACTACTTAAGTAGTGTACATGCGCAGCCATCGATATCAACACAAAGGAAAAAACGAAGCGGTAAAGAATTATTAACAGGAATTGATTATTATCCAGATGTAGATCCATATGAAGAGATGGATGTAGAAGGTTTAATCGATTTTGGTGAAGAAGTTTTACCGCAAGATGCGAAGCCATCAACATCATCAGCAGATTCTCCACCACCAGCATATTCACCTGGTGAATATATGCGCAGCCAACAACAAAGAGCTCTGGAAGAGAAAGAAATATTTGAAAAATACGGTTTACCTATTATTGAAACTACTGAAGAATCACCGGAAGAGATGCTTGAAGCGTACGATACCGCAGTAAAAGATCTAGGAAAAGAAAAACGAAAATTAACCAATTTAATCAATAAATCGAGAGATCCTGAAGAAAAGGAAGCTCTCAAAGAATATAGAGAGCATTTGCAAAGAGAAAGTTCCGTAATTACAGTGAGAAGAGATAAATTAAAAAAGACAGGTAAAGGCTTTAGGAGAGGTGGAAACTTAACATTTTTCAGTAATCCTAAAGATCTTGTCAAAAAACTCGAAGTAATAGTAGGTGAAATTATAGCCGGTAATACGAATATTGAGATGCGTAATACTGGAGTTGCGATTTTAGACGAACTTTTGAAATCATCGCTAATCAATAAAATGCAGGCTAAGCAGATTTACAAGAGTTATTTTAAATATTAAAAAAATATCATCAATATCTAATAAAATGGATAGAGAAATAGTGTTGTCATCATATTCAGTTAAATCAGAAGGTAACAACAGACCTGGAGATTTCACAACAAAATTTTATCAACCGATTGTTTTAGATCAAAATGCAGAATATGCTATCGGTCTTAACAGAATTATCAATATGAGTTTTACATGGTATAACATTAATGCTGAACGCAACAATCAACTAATCAGATACAGTTCTGATGGTGGAAAAACGTTTCACGACATTACTTTCCCAGGTGGTGTTTGGAATTATGATGAGTTTAATAATCGTATCCGAAAAGAAACAGTAATAAAACACCCTGAAACAGATGATGTGTTTCCAATCAACCTGGTTTTTAATAAAGCAACTTTTAGAGTGGAAATAACGATGAAAGAAAATTATCAACTCGATCTGACACCGAGTAACTTTAACGAACTGATCGGTTTTGACAAAACAGTTCTGAAGGAAGAGATTAACATTGGTCCTAGAGTGCCAAATTTAGCTCAAGATACTGAGATGTTGAACGTTCATTGTGATCTGACAAACGATTCACTCGTTGACGGTATAAAAACAGATATCATCTATTCCTTTTCAACATCTGTTCTGAGCCCGTCATATAGTTTTTCAATTGAACCAATGAGAGTAACATATAATCCTGTGAATACGAACACAATCAGCAATATTCGAATCTATATCACAGATGGAAAAAGAAATAAGGTCAACCTAAACGGAGCAGATACAGCTTTTTCTTTAATTTTAAAAATATTATAATGTGAATGTAATAATAAAATGAAAAGTTACGAATTTACACGTTTTTATAACCCAAAGATGGGGAAATTTGTTTACAAACATAAAGGAACAGGTGTCATTGTCGATAATATTTTTAAACCGATGAAGGCTGTAGCAAAAGCAGTTTTCAATAAATTAGCAAAACCTATCGCGAAAAAAGCGTTGGAAGCAGGAATTTCTCATACGGGTGAAAAACTAGGCAAAAAAATCTCTGAAAAATCCGGTGATCTGATAATGAAAAAACTAGCTAGTATGAGAAATACTAGAATATCTTCACCAAAACAACCCACAACGGTTAGTATGAGAAATACTAGAAGACCTCCACCAAAACAACAAGAAGATACTGATACGATATTAAATAGATTAATATCGGGTAACGGTTTAAAAAAGAAAAAAAGATAAAAAATAATATAGCTCTATAATTAAAAAAAGATGGCTTTTCGATCAAGTGATTATTTAGAAAGATATGAAAGGGTAAAAATTAAACCTGATGATATAATCAGAACACCGGCTAATGGTCAACATCAGGTAAAAGGTGGTTATAAGTTTACAATCGATGATAGATCAACGTTTTTCGACTGGTATAACGCTCGTTTTGAAGTACGATATCAGCTACAGAAATTAGCAGACGGTGCCGGTTATGCAGCAGCCGATAGAATAACAGTTATTAACGGTTCTCATTCATTAATTAAACACCTAAAGATTAGATCTGGTGGTAAATTGATTTATGATTCAGATGATCTGCATAAAGTTACTTTTGTTAAAAATCTGTTAGAATACTCTGACGACTTTAGTAGATCTGTAGGAAAGAGAAGTTTCTGGTATCTGGATACTGATGCAACAACCGCCAACAGTAATACAGGATTTGAAGCTAGACGGTTACAAACTCAAGCGGTTCAAAACAATGGTACTGGTGGCGCTAAAAACATTAGTACGATTATTCCTCTGAATCGTTTTTCCTTTTTCGAAGAGTTGGAAGATAAGATGCTTGTACCTATGCAGCTACAGTTTGAGATAAGGTTGCAAGATGATGACGAGCTAATTCATATGGCTAACGGTGTAGACCCTGGAAGAGTTGTTGTGGATAGGTTTGAACTTTACGTTCCGAAATTAGAACCCAAACTCTCTCTTAACGATAAATTTGTCAGCTCTTTTTTGAAAGAAAAACAATGGAAATATTTAGTCGATATGTATAACAAATCACCTCCAACGAGAGTATCAGGATTTTTTCGAATAACACCTAATGCTACCGATGTTAAACATGTTTTTGTTTATCTGAAAAGAGCCGATCCGCCAAATGATGATAAAGCAGAAGATAATCCGTATCTTATGGATACTTTCAAATTAAATGCGGCAGATAACAACTCATCACTAGCAACCTGTAAATTAGAGTATGGAAGTTCGGTTTTTTACCCAGAATTACAGTATGACGTTGAAGAAAAAGCGCTGATATTTGATGATGTAATGTCTTATGCGATGAGGTTGAATGATTACAACACCGGTACACAGTTGAACTTATCCAATTATAACTCTCTCTATCCGCTAATCTATTTCGATTTAACATATCAAGCTGAAGAGATAACAAGAGATCCCAAACCGCTAACATTCCATTATAAATTGAACGCAGCTGCAACAGCAGACTTTAACGTACATGCGATAGTTTTGTATGAAAAAATAGCAAAAATAGATGAGGTTGGAAATAAGTTGATCATCGCGTAAGCGTAAATTCATTTTAAAAAACAATTTTGTATTTTACAATACTAAATACAAAATGACAACATATCATCCTTACAAAGTAAGTTTATCAGAAGGTCAGAAAGAAAAACTTGCAAGAGCTTATAAAACAAGCAGCCCTATCACGATTAGGTTAGCGAAGTCACAGACAAGTGGTAACGATGAGCTACTGCTAACAGCTACTCAGATCAATAGGATCACCAAAGCGAAATCGCTTGGAAACGGTGTCGAGATAAAAATATCAAAAACACAGATAAGAAAAGTAATGAGAGAAGGTGGAAGCCTGTGGAGTGCAATTATACCGCTAGCGAAATCGTTAGCACCGACTTTAGCTAAAACACTCGGTTTATCAGCGCTTGCCGGTTTAGCGAGTGAAGGAGCAAGTCAAATTGTTAAAAAGATAAGTGGTAGCGATTGTAGTCAAACCGGTGGTTTCCTAATTCCACCAGATAAGATTAAACAACTGATCGATTATAAACATTTGCTAACAAATAAACAGAAACAAGAAATTCTGAACGCTCTTCAATCGGGAGGAGCGCCGAGGGCGTTAGTGATAAAACCGACAAAAACACAATCTGGAGGGTTATTAGGAACGATATTAGCCAGTATCGGAATTCCGCTTGCTATCGAAGCGTTTAAAAAAATGACCGGATCCGGTGCACCTAGAATGGGAAGACCAAAACATGGAAAAGGGGCGCCACGTCTAGGAATGAGTAGAAATCCTTATGATCCACCTCCACCGTTCTATGGACAATGGAGAAAAGATACTTTTGGTATGGGAACCAAAAAAAAAGGAAAAGGGTTACTTTTAGGACCGAACAGCCCGTTCAACAGCATACCTCTAGTAGGAGCTATCCTATAAGGAGTGTAAAGCCTAAATTCGTAAACAAACCGTTGAGTAATGTTGAACTGATGAAGTGGATTTCATACCTTGGAATTCCTAATTTCAAAGGGATATATTCGAGGGATGAAGTTATGCCAAAAAATCATAGTCCATGCATTATTAATCTCGATTCGCTTGAAAATGCTGGAACTCATTGGGTTTGTTGCGCTCCATCTCATGATAGATCTGAAAGATCTGTCATATGGTATTTCGATAGTTTTGGTATGGGTTATCCTGAAGAATTTACAAGCGCAGGGAAACAGATAATCTATAATTCAAGCCAGTATCAAAACATAAAAAGCGTCCTTTGCGGTTATTATTGTCTTTATTTCCTTCATCAATGGTCACTCAAAAAAGATTTTTACGATATCTTACAACCGTTTAGCTTAACAGATACCCAACACAACGAAACGTTTATTAAAAAATATTTTATGTAATTAAAATTAAAAAAGTTTTATTATACAGATCGTATAATAAAATGGAACCACCAGCAAATATATATTGTGTCAAGGAACAAAAACATACAAACAACGCTGAACCATCCGGTTATAAGTTAGCCAGCAACGGACGATATTATTATTGGTGCAAGTGCGCTAATTGTGATATAACAAAAACCCGTTTCATCAAGAAATCTCATTTCGATATGATTTCGGGAAACTAGTTCAGCCCTCACAAGGTGGGGGCTTTTTTGATGTGGAAGGTAGTCATAGTCTTGGAGAGATTGCTATGAAAGCTGGTATGAAAGGTCTTTACAATTTAGGAAAAATAGGAGCGTCAAAAGCCGTCAAATCAGACTTTGTAAAGAAAAAGATTAAATCAACCGCTAATAAGTATATAGATCAAGCTTTGGACAGTTTCACGGGAGACTTATCGAAAAGACTCGATCCGCTTCACCGCGGTAACGGTTTCGACATTCATAAAGCGATTTTAAAACTACCAAAACCAAAAGGGGGATGGACATTACCAGGGCATAAATATACAGGTCCAGGAAATCCGATACATGATCAAGCAAAATGGGATGATGAAGGTAATATTCTTGAAGTTTATGATAAACCTACTGGAAAAACAGATGCTGTATCGATGCAACATGATGTTGATTATACTGTCTGTGCAAATAAACCGGATCCGCGTAAATGTAAAAATGAAGCTGATAGGAAAATGGTGAAAGCCTTGGATAGTATACCCTACAGCGAAAGACAATATGGTCATGCGCTAGCAAGAAATGTAATAGATACTAAACAAAAACTTGGACTGGGTGCTTCAAAAAACGGAAAAAGCCGCCGAGTAAAAACGTAGAGACGTGGCAAGAAAAGTTAGCTGATGAACTACATAAACCTATAAGACGAAAGTTTACTCGGCGGCGTGTTATCGTTAACGGTATCGATGAGATATGGTGTTCTGACCTTGTTGAGATGCAGAAATATAGTAAGTGGAATAAGGGTTATCGGTATCTTCTTATGGTGTTAGATGTTTTCAGTAAATACGGTTGGATTGTACCGTTGAAGAATAAAAAGGGAGAGACCGTTACAGAAGCGTTCAAAACAATATTCAAAGAAGGAAGAAAACCGAAAATGTTATGGACTGATAAGGGTAAAGAGTATTACAATAAGAATATGAAAGAACTGTTAGACAAGAATAAGATAACAATATATTCGACAGAGAATGAAGAAAAATCTACTGTTTGTGAAAGATGGAACCGTACGATAAAACAGAAAATGTTTAAGCAGTTCACCGTTCAAAACAATACCGTGTATTATGATGTGTTACCGAAGATATTGAAAGAATATAATAATTCAAAACACCGAAGTATCGGAATGACGCCTGTGGAAGCGTCAAAGAAAAAGAACGAAAGTGTTGTTTACTTAAATCTGTATGGAAAGATGAAACGGATGAATACTAAGCCGAAATTTAAAGTTGGTGATAAAGTTCGAATATCAAAATATAAACGCCCTGTTTTCGATAAAGGTTACACACCGAATTGGACTGAAGAGATTTTTACTATCAATAAGGTTCAATACACTAATCCGATAACTTATAAAATAAAGGATGAGATGGATGAGGAGATAACGGGTACTTTTTATGAGCAAGAGCTGCAGAAGGCTGTTCAAGACGTTTACCGTATTGAGAAAGTGATTCGACGAGATGCTCGAAAAGGTAAAGCGTTGGTAAAGTGGAGCGGTTACCCAGAAAAATTCAATCAATGGATAGATCTAAAAGAACTGAAAGAGCTGTAATGATGAAAGCTTTTTTTCATTTCATTTCATGAACGTGAAATGAAAAATTAAAAAAATGGTAATAAAGAAATCTTGAGTATGATGTAATACATACGAATGGATTCAAAAACTGTTGAACAGCTTAAGGCATTTGCACGTGAAAACGGTTTGAAAAGTTATTCACGTTATAGGAGGAAAGCGGACCTGATCAGATTCATTGAAAGTAGTAGAGCACCTGAACCTCTCCCACCACGAGGTATCGTAAATTTTATAGATGAACCTTCACCTCCCCCATCAGCTACACATAGACCATCAAAAGCAGGACCAAAACCTTATCAGATGAGACCCAAACAGACCCGTAGACAGAAAAGAGAAGAGAAAAACTTTGAAGCGCCTTCGGGGGTTGTTCCGACGGATAATAAGACAAAAGAGAAACAGATCAAGCGGCTCAAGAAAAAACTCCAAAAGGTTAATAAAAAGTTGAAAAATAACAAAAAGCAGAGAAAACAGCTGTTTTCAAAAAGAGAGCTGCTCAACAACGAGCTTGGCATCTTGAGAGGAACAGCTTCGTATGAAGCAGCTTCGTATGAGATCGTTAAGATCTATTCAAAGGAAAATAGAAGGTTCCCATCGTTTTTCGACACATTCAAAGTAAAGATAATAAACCCACGTGCAATAATCGATATCGATATCGCAATATTATTGTTAGAGATCGGATCGAAAGTAATAAGAGAGAGAGGGTTACAAAACGGTGACAAGATCCGTTGGATACTTAGCCATCCGAGCTGGCTAAAACCGGTCAGTACAAAACTGATCACGATCACAGGTCAACTTGACACGGATCTCGTCGAAGAGATAGCAAAATTCATTGAATACAAGGATGTACCGCTCTCCGAGGTCAAGATAGAGATTCAGTCGGTAAAGGTTCCCCGGGGGATGGGCCGATTGCGTGTAACCAAAGACAATGTTTCAAGAAAAAGGTCAGTCATAACGATTAAAAACAGTGATTCCATCTGTCTTGCCAGAGCAATTGTAACAGCGGTGGCAAATATTAACAAAGATAGTTGGACAAGTTCGCAATTGAAAAACGGGTTCAACGCTTCGAGAAAACTGCAGGAAGAGGAGGCAAAGAAACTTCACGAAGAAGCTAATGTTCCGATATCGCTATTTGGGTCTACTCTTGAAGATGTGAAAATATTTTCTGAACACTTGAAAGTAGAGATAAATATCGTTGATGTTGACAAGTTTAACGAGATTATTTTCACAACTGCTCCTTTTGAAAATGCGAGTAAGATCTATCTTTTGAAAAATCAAAATCATTACGATGTCATTACAAGTATGCCAGGCTTTCTTTGTAAAGATTATTATTGCCATACATGTAAGAAAACCTATGAACATAGAGATAAGCATAAATGTCCAACAAAATGTATCGCTTGTTTCAAATCTTTTCCTGACGGAAAAAAATGTTCTAAACCGCCTATAACATGCTATAAATGTAATAGATCTTTTTTCGGATTAGCATGTTTTGATGAACATAAACGCGACAGATCAAAAAAGGGAAAACCCGACATTGTGTGTGAAAATGTAGGAAAATGTTTGAAATGCGAGAGAATAATCGTAACTTCAGAAGATAGAGATGGAACGATTCATAACCTAAAGACCCACAAATGCGGATATTCAAAATGTTCCAACTGCAAAGCTTACTGCGATTTAACAAAACATGAATGTTTTATGAGAAAAAACACAATGCAAAGGAGGAAAATGTACAGGCTGCAGTGAAGAATACATATGTTTCTCTTGCCAAACATATACGGAAAAGTATATGTTTTACGACTTTGAATGTGTTCAAGAGACAGGTATTCACGAAGTAAATTTAGCTGTGGTACATGATTTTAAAGGAGATGAGTGGGTCTTTCACACAATTGAAGAGTTCTGCAAGTTTGTGTTTGAGGAGGATGAGGAGGAGGGGAAGAAGCATAAAGGATATACCTTCATTGCGCATAATTCAAAAGGTTATGATGCTCAGTTTATCTTGAAATGGTGCGTAGAAAATAGCGTAAAACCCGAAATTATATATTCAGGTACAAAAATAATGTCGATGGAGGTCAAATCATTCAAAATAAGATTCATAGATAGTTTGAATTTTGTTCAATTTAGATTAGCATCGTTCCCAAAAACGTTTGGATTGAAAGAGCTGAAAAAAGGTTATTTCCCCCATTATTTCAACAAAAAGTGTCACCAAAACTATGTAGGACCGATTCCAAGCAAGAAACACTATGGTTATGATCAGATGAAGAAAGATGAAAGAAAAGCTTTTCACGAATGGCACAATGCTCGTGTCAAAGAAAACTATGTTTTTGATTTCCAAAAAGAGCTTATTGAATATTGTAGGTCTGACGTTGATATTCTTCGAAGATCGATGATGATGTTACGTGAAGAGTATATCGATCTCGAAAATATCGATCCGCTTCAATATATCACAATCGCAAGTGTGTGCATGGCAATTTTCAGAGGTAATTATCTGGAACCAGAAACAATCGCTGTCGTAAAAGATACCACACGACAGGAAAATTATTCGAAACTAAGTATCGCATGGTTAGATTTTCTAGCTCATCGTCAGAAGATTAAGATTCAACACGCTCTCAACGGTGGTGAGAAAAAACTTGAGTGCCTCAAAGGTGCACCACGTGTCGATGGATTTTGCGAAGCGACAAATACTGTTTATGAATTTCAGGGATGTTTTTGGCACGGTTGCAAGAGATGCTTCGATTGCGATACGATCAATTCCAAAAATCAGATCGATATGAAAACCCTTCATCGTCATACGATGGAAAAAATAATAAGATTATTAATAGCGGGTATAACCTTGTCGAAATCTATGAGTGCGAACTCGAACAAAATACCGAATTTAAATCTTTCATGAAAAACGATTGGAAACGTGATTTTGTGGAGCCGCTTAACCCCAGAGATGCCTTCTTTGGTGGTCGAACAAATATTACAAAACTAACCTATGATTTCAAAGAGAATGAATCGGGTGCGTATGCTGATTTTGTCAGCCTCTATCCAACAGTTCAATTCCACGATGAATTTCCGATCGATCGGTCATCCTGAAAAGATTTTCAATCCTAAAAGGTTTGATAAAAAATGGTTTGGGTTCATAAAATGTAAAGTGATTCCACCTCGAGGGCTTTATCATCCTGTTTTACCGGTAAAAATAAAATGCGAAAAAAGTAAAAAGTTGCTGTTTCCTCTTTGTCGAACGTGTGCAGAAACAAAACAACAAGAATGTTATCATTCAAAGTCTGAAAGATCATCTATCGGAACATGGTGTACAAACGAGATGCATAAAGCGCTTGAAAAGGGATATAAGATTGAAAAGATTTATGAGGTTTGGCATTTCCCAGAGACATCTAGCGATCTTTTCAAAGATTATGTTAAAAAGTTCATGAAGATTAAATTGGAAAGCTCTGAACTTAAAACCGGTCCTGGAATGAGATATGAGTCAGAAGAGCATTTTAGACAGACTGTTAAAGAACGTTTGGGAATTGAGTTGGGGAAAATAGAATTTAATCCCGGAAGGCGGACAATTGCGAAAATATGTCTGAATAGTCTTTGGGGAAAGTTCGGACAGCGTAACAACATGACACAACACAAATATGTAACTGAATCAAAAGAGTTTTACAAAATTTTGCTCGATGATAACATTGAAAATCTTTTCATTCAGTTCCTCACTGAAGACATGGTGCAGATGACGTATGATTTGAAAGATCAGTTTGTGGATAATTCAAACAACACAAATATTTTTATTGCCGCATTCACAACAAGTCATGCGCGTCTAAAGTTGTACGATGTTTTGGATACTCTCGGAGAACAGGTGCTCGGATTTGATACCGACAGTTGTTGGTATGTACAAAGACCGGGAGGTAAAACAATTGAAACCGGTGATATGCTTGGTGAGCTAACGGATGAGCTTGGAGGTGATAAAATTGTTGAGTGGTGCGGTTCTGGCCCAAAATCTTATAGCTATGTGACGGCAAAAGGTAAAATTACTTGTAAAGTAAAAGGTTTCACACTAAATCACGAAAACAGTCAATATCTGAATATGAAAGGAATGAAGGAGATCATCAACCGGCAGAAAGAAAGAATCACTCTTGTCAATGAGCAGAAAATCACAAGAGATCCAAAAACAAAAGAAGTTTTTAATCAATATCAAGTTAAAGACTTTCGGTTTGTTTATGATAAAAGATGTTTGAATAAGGTTGAAACCGGATTAGATACACTTCCATATGGTTATACGAATTTAGTGCGTTTTATCGATTAAAATATATACCTAGTGACGACAAATTATTATCGACATTTCGTCAATAATATTACATGTGTCACTAAATTATAATGATTAACGATGAAACACCATAATGTTAACGTGTGTCGTTAACATTATAGGGGATTATCGATAATGACCCACTAAAAAATAGCGATAATTATTAACGGTAAAATTCGATACTTTTATGGGTGATGAAAAGTGAGTTTTAGTGCCTCTTATTACTACTCCTATAATTATTCACTATAGGGTACTTTTCAAGATCTTTCATTTTTAGTGTGTTTTATCGATTCAATATCCGTATGGAAAGGTTTCGATTCCTGATTCAGTTTTTACCATACATCGTTTATCGTAACACATTCTAAAGTCTTTTTCCTGATACTTATTTTCAATCTGTTTTGTTAAGGAATTTCGAGTTATCGCTTGTTCGTTTACGGTTGTTATACGTTTCTTTTCCCCTTCGATGATTTGTTTCATCGTTGTATGATTAATATATTGACTATTTTCGTGATTCAGTCTGAAACCTTTTACCTTACATACCATTTTCCCATTACTTGTTATGTAACTGTATGATTTTGGACCAGAACCACACCAATCTGTAATATAATGTCCGTTTAACTCATCGGTTAGATCACCGAGACTATCACCTGTTTCGATTCGCTGACCCCCCTCACGATCGATATACCAACAACTATCGGTATCAAAACCAAGAACCTGATCACCGAGTTTGTCTAACACACGATACAACATCAATCTAGCGTGACTGGTTGTGAAGGCTGCAATAAATATGTTTGTGATATAACTATTATCAACAAACTGGTCTTTCAAGTTGTAAGTCATTTCAACCATCTCTTCGTTTATAAATTGAATGTTCAGATTGTCTACGGATTCATTTAACAAAATCTTGTAAAATTCGTCCAGTTCAGTTACGTACGCAGTCTGATTGAAGTTATTTCTCTGTCCAAACTTTCCCCATAAACTATTCAGACATAACTTTGCGATTGCTCTCATTCCTGGATTGTACTTAATTTCACCAAGCTCAATTCCTAACTTTGATTTTACAATAGCCTTGTACTCATCAACGGATTTGTAAGTACAACCTTCCCCAGTCTTCAACTCACTACTCTCCATCTTGATTTTCATGAATTTTCTTACATAATCTTTGAAAAGACAATCTGTTCTATCACAGAAATGCCACACCTCATATATGTTTAGTACCTTATACCCTTTCCGAATCGCCATTTTCAACTCATATGTACACCATGTTCCGATGAACGATCGTTCCTCATCTGTATGTGTACATTTCTGAATCTTATTTTCAGCGCACGTTCTACAGAGTGGAAATAGCAGCTTTTCAGCCTTATCGCATTTTATTTTTACCGGTAACACAGGATGATAAAGACCTCTTGGAGGTAAAACTTTACATTTCACAAGACCAATCCATTTCTCATCGTACTCTTGAGGCGGATCAAATATCTTTATAGGATGACCTACAGGATATTTTTTGTAGAATTGAACTGTCGGATATAAACTTACAAAATCGGCGTATCTTCCTTTCTCACCTTTCTTGAAGTTGTAGGTTGGTTTTGTTATATTTGTTCGTCCACCGAAAAAGGCGTCCCTAGGATTAAGAGGCCCAACAAATTCTCGATTCCATTCCTTTTTTCGAAACGAACGAAATTTACTAAACTTTTTATCTTTTTCCAGTTCACATTCATAAACCTCAATCAAATCATACCCGGCAGCTCTAATTTTATCGTTTTTAAGTTGTGTCCTCTTTCTTAGAGTTAACATATCCATCTGATTTTTTGCATTAATTTTCTCACTAGAATAACACTTCTCACAACCGTGCCAAAAACATCCTTGAAATTCATAGACAGTGTTCCCACAAAACCCATCGACTTTTCCGATTCCTGGTAAAGTCTCTTCACCGCCGTTCAGAGCGTGTTTTATGTTAACACCATCTCTATGAGAAATCCAATCTAACCATGCGATGCTAGTTTTACTGTAGTTCTCTCCAAGAGTAGTTTCCTTTACAACGCCGATCGTTTTGGGCATATAGTTACTTCTGTACACGGTCATACATACAGATGCGATGGTTATATATTGAAGGGGATCGATGTTTTCTAACTCGATAAAGTCTTCTCGAAACTTTAACATACTTCTTCGGAGGATATCGACATCACTTCTACAGTACTCTCTCAACTCCTTCTTGAAGTCAAACACATAGTTTTCATCAACTCGTGCTTGATACCATTCTAAGAATTCTCGCTGAAGAACTCATCTGATCATAACCATAGTGTTTCTTACTGGGAATCGGTCCTACATAGTTTTGGTGACACTTTTTGTTAAAATAATGTGGAAAATACCCTTTTTTCAGCTCTGTCAAACCAAATGTTTTTGGGAATGCTGATAACGGACTAGCGATATGGTTCAAAGAATCAATAAATCTTACACCCGCAGCCTTCATATACATAATCTTTGTCCCGTTGTAAATAATATAAGGTTTCACACCATTCTCTATGCACCAATTTCGAATAAACTGAGCATCGTAACTTTTTGCATTGTGAGCAATAAAGGTATACTTTTTATGCTTATCCTTCTCAAAAATAAATCTACAAAATTCATCGATGGTTTCAAATGTATTTATATTTCCATGATAATCTTGACAATCGATCCAATTAACTTCATGCACCCCAGTCTCCTGAGTTGCCTCAAAATCATAGAAAATGTATTTATCAGTTCTTGTTTAACAAGAATAACACGGATCCTCTCCAGGATTTTCACAACATTTTATATCATTTGTACAGTTTCCTCCCTTGCATCTCGTCGGTTTCACATAACATTTATGTTCATTCATATTACAGTACTTCTTACAATTCTTACACTTCGAATATCCACATATGTGGGTCTTTAGGTTATGAATCGTACCATCTCTATCTTTTGAAGTTATAATTATACGCTCGCATTTCAGGCATTTACCTACATTTTCGCACACAATGTCGCATGCTCCCCAAGAGGATCGGTCCCGCTTATGCTCCTCAAAACACTCTAGTCCAAAGAAAGATCTATTGCATTTATCACATTGAATTGGTGGATAAGAGCATTTTTTTCCGTGTGGAAAGTACTTGAAGCATGCCATACACTTTGCGGGGCATCTATGACAATCGCGTTTTGTATACGGCTTTTTACAGGTGTGACAATAATAATCTTTCCCTAGGAATGCAGGCATGCTGGTAATTACGTCAAAGTGGTTATTGTTTTTGTAAAGGTATATCATCTGGTCATAATGCGCATTAGGGTTTTCCTCTCTTTCAGAAGAAGTGTAAATCAACTCATTGAATTGATCACCGTCTACAATGTTTATCTGAATCTTTAGATGTTTCGCGAATTTCTCTATATCTTCGATGGTTGAACCGTATTGATTTATTTCAACTCCAGCTTCCTTATGAAGTTTTAGAGCTTCTTCTTTCTGTAACCTTCGCGACTTATTAAACCCGTCCTTTAGCTGAGTTTTTGTCCATTTTTCTTTATTTATGTTTGCACGAGCCGTCACTATTGCTCGTGCAAGACAGATCGTATCATTATTTTTGATTGTGATTATACTCTTTTTATCACATGCATTTAATTTTGTCACACGTAATCGGCCTGCTCCCCTAGGAACTGTGTGTGACTGAATCTCTATCTCAACCTCACTAATCGGTACATCCTTGTATTCAACGAATCTAGCTATCTGTTCGACCAGATCCGTCCCAAGGTTATCTGTGATTGTGATTATTTTTGTACTAACCGGTTTTTGCCAACTCGGATGACTTAGTATCCAACGAATCTTGTCACCGTTTTGTAACCCTCTATCTTTTATTACTTTCTGCGCTACATCCAACAGTAATTGATCAATATCGAATATTTTATGAGGGTTTAGTATTTTTACATTGAATTTATCGAAAAACGATTTGAACTTTCTACTTTCCTTTGAAGATATCTTGATTATCTCATACGGTACTCCTTGATTATCGATCTTTTTCAAAACTTGGCTAAGTTTTTCTTGTAAGAACCGTGCGCCACGCTTGTTTTTTGCACGGTTGATTTTCTTTGTTAGACGAGCAGCCTCCCTCTTTAGTTTCTTTTGTCTCTTCTTATCAAACACTGAAACCTGTTCATCTTTAGTAACAGATCTTTCAGATCTATTTACATCCTCTTCTAATTTCTCCCCCTTCTTTGCTTGACGGGTTTTTTGCTTCTTTTCTTTCTTCTGTCTCTTCTTATTTCGTTTACGTTGAGGTATCTCTGATTGACGAATTGTGTCGTCTTGCGGATGTGGGGACGATTGCCTTTTTCTTCTTCGAGGGGGTGATGGTGAAGGTTCTTCATCTGTAAATTTTACATTCCCTCGTGATGGTTCTTCTTCATCTATAAAATTCACAATCCCTCGTGCTGGTTCTTCTTTACTACTTTCAATGAATTTAATCAGCTCCGCTTTCCTCAAACGTGAATAACCTTTCATTCCGCTTTCACGTGCAATTGCCCTAAGCTGTTGAACAGTTTTTGAATCCATACGTAAGTTATTTGATTCATACTCAAGATTTCTTTATTACCATTTTTTTAATTTTCATTTCACGTTCATGAAATGAAATGAAATGAAAAAAGCTTACATCATTACAGGTCTTTCAGTTCTTTTAGATCTATCCAAGAGTTGAATTTTTCTGGGTAACCGCTCCACTTTACCAACGCTTTACCTTTTCGAGCATCTCGTCGAATCACCTTCTCAATACGAAAGATGGTCTGCTTAGCCTTCTGTAACTCTTGCTCATAAAAAGTACCCGTTATCTCCTCTCCCAACTCATCCTTTATTTTATAAGTTATCGGATTAGTGTATTGAATCTTATCGATAGTAAAAATCTCTTCAGTCCAATTCGGTGTGTAACCTTTATCAAAAACAGGACGTTTATATTTCGATATTCGAACTTTATCACCAACTTTAAATTTCGGTTTAGTATATATCCTTTTCATCTTTCCATACAGATTTAAATAAACAGCACTTTCATTCTTTTTCTTCGACGCTTCCACAGGCGTCATCCCAATACTTCGGTGTTTTGTATTATTGTATTTTTTCAATATCTTCGGTAACACATCATAATACACGGTATTGTTTTGGATGGTTTTTTGCTTAGAAATTTTTTCTATTATCGTACGGTTCCATCTTTCACAAACAGTAGATTTTTCTTCATTCTCTGTCGAATATATTGTTATCTTATTTTTATCCAACAGTTCTTTCATATTCTTATTGTAATACTCTTTACCCTTATCAGTCCAAAGCATTCTTGGTTTTCTTCCTTTCTTGAGTATTGTTTTGAACGCTTCTGCAACACTCTCTCCCTTTTTATTCTTCAACGGTACAATCCAACCGTATTTACTGAAAACATCTAACACCATGAGAAGATATCGATAACCCTTATTCCACTTACTATATTTCTGCATCTCAACAAGGTCAGAACACCATATCTCATCGATTCCGTTAACGATAACACGCCGCCGAGTAAACTTTCGTCTTATAGGTTTATGCAACTCATCAGCTAACTTTTCTTGCCACGTCACCACGTTACTACTCGACGGCTTTTTCCGTTTTTTGAAGCACCCAGTCCAAGTTTTTGTTTAGTATCTATTACATTTCTAGCTAACCAGTGACCCCATTGCCGTTCGTTGTAGGGTACACTATCCAAAGCTTTCACCATTTTCCTATCAGCTTCATTTTTACATTTACGCGGGTCCGGCTTATTTGCACATACAGAATAATCAACGTCATGCTGCATCGCTATAGCATCCGTTTTACCTGTCGGTTGATCGTAGATCTCCAGTATTTTACCTGTTTCATCATGTTTTAATTGTTTTTCTAACGGGTTATACGGTCCTGTATATTTATGTCCAGGTAATGGCCATCCTCCTTTCGGTTTCGGAAGCTTACCGATCGCTTTATGAATGTCGAAACCGTTACCGCGGTGAAGCGGATCGAGTCTTTTCGATAAGTCTCCCGTGAAACTATCCAAAGCCTCATCTATATACTTATTAGCGGTTGATTTAATCTTTTTCTTTACAAAGTCTGATTTGACGGCTTTTGACGCTCCTATTTTTCCTAAATTGTAAAGACCTTTCATACCAGCTTTCATGGCAATCTCTCCAAGACTATGACTACCTTCCGCATCAAAAAAGCCCCCACCTTGTGAGGGCTGAACTAGTTTCCCGAAATCATATCGAAATGGGATTTCTTGATGAAACGGGTTTTCTTTATTTTGCAATTAGCGCACTTACACCAATAATAGGGTCTACCGTTGCTGGATAACTCATAACCGGATGGTTCAGCGTTGTTTGTATGTTTTTGTTCCTTGACGCAATATATATTTGCTGGTGGTTCCATTTTATTATACGAACTGTATAATAAACTTTTTAATTTTAATTACACAAAATATTTTTTAATAAACTTTTCATTATAGTTTTGATTATCGATTTTGAATCTACTTAAGCAATCATAAAATGATTTTTTGTAAATATTATCAAGAAAATATAAACAATAATAACCGCATCTTACTGATTTTATAGCTTGAAACGGGTAACCGATATTATATTGATATTCCATACCTGAATTATTAGCATAATCAATGAAATCTTGTGGTGGTGGTAAACAAAACGAATCAAAATAATATATGAGATTTTTATTTTTTACAAATGTTGCTACCCAATGTGTACCGTTCCCTATCTTATCATCAAGATTAATTATACAACAACCTGTTTTGCCTGTCAGTTGACTTACCGTTTGATCTCTCGAAAAAATACCTTTGAAATCAGGTATTTTTAAATAATCAGGTATTTTTAAATAATTTATCCATTCAAGGAGGTCAAAATTACTTAGCGGTACATCCCTAAATTTGGGTTTTTTTCGCCCCATGATCCGTAAAAAGGTGGAGGATAGTATGGATACTTTGGAGAAATCTGTAATCCTCTACCTTCTCTTTTTAGTACCTGTAATCCTCTACCTTCTCTTGGACTTACAGATAATCCTTTTCCAAAAAGTTTTGAAGCTAATTCGATAGCCATAGGAATTCCGATTGCAGCAAGTGTTCCTAAAAATCCTCCATTTATCTGTCTTTGCGTAGGTTTGAATGTTATACCGCTACCGCTTTGCATACCTTTTCTCACCGCTACCGCTTGTCCTTGTGTTAATCCTTTTAATTTTGCAAGTTGAGGAAGAAAATCAAACGGTATCATAATTCCGTTACCAAAAATCTTATCGATACCGAGACTTCCCAAAGCGCCTAGAGCTCCTGTAGCTAAATGAGGTAGTACCTTTGTAGCTGCTTTTGTAGCTAAAGGTACTACCTTTGTAGCCGCTTTTGTAGCAAAAGGTAACAACTTTGCACCGAGTGACAACAGCGAGGTCCACAAACTTCCACCTTTTATGATCGCTTTACGAATCTGTGTTTTAGATATTTTGATATCGGTACCGGTACCGTTTTTTAGCGCTTTATTAATCTTATTAATCTGGGTTTTTGTCAACATCAACTCATGCGACCCTTTCAAATTATTTTTAGTTAACCTTATCGTAATTTCTGAATTATCGTCATATGCTTTTTTCAACCTTTGTAGCTGTCCTTGAGACAAATTTACTCCATATGCAAAATACGTTGTAGCCATTTTTATTTTACAAAAATATAATTTTAATTAGATTTACGCTTTTATTAATATTTTTCCAGATGATGTGTATAACTCTATCTCTTTTTCGTGTAAAACTAAAGCATTTAATCTATAATTTGTTGGATTTGCTCCGTTTAATTCATAATTAAAAGTAAGTGCAACTACACCATCTTTTACATCTTCTTCTTGGTTTCTAAGATTAAAGTATAGAATTCCAAAAAGATTTCTGAAATTTGATCGGTCAATTATTGTTCCGCTTAAAAAGTCGTTGTAAGCGGAACTGTAGGATAACAAAGCTCTGTAAAGTCTTGACTCCTCATTTGATGTCAAATCTAATTGAGGATACTGGATGCTATCATTTATTAGCAAGTGTGCTTTAGAAAAATATCGATTGTTTGCTCCAATTCCAAATGTTTTGAAAGTAAATATATTTTGCTCCTGATTACTATAACTTGCTTCCGGAACAACCCAAATGAAAACATGCCTCGGTCTCCTAATACCTGTACTTATTCGAAAGGAGTTATTTACAGAGGTTGTTTGTAATATTTCGGTATGTTCTCTCAAATAAGTCCATGTTTTGGGTTTCAAATAATTTTCAAGATACTGTTTCATACCTAAGCCGTTGAAAATAATTTTTGGACACCACAATCTTAATTTTGTTAAAATCACTTTACTATCTGGAGCAGCTCCTTTTCTGAAAATTATATTGTTATCGCTTTCAAGTTCTATAAGAAGATTTGTCTTGATATTTGGGTGAAGATTATTTTTGAAAGCTGCAAAATAACTGTATAAATTTAGTGGAATCGATATTTTGTTAACAGCTGCAGCATCTGTTAAAATTTTTCTTCTAGCAAAACCTTCGTTATATAACGCTTGAGCCGGTCGTGCTTCTGTTGTTCCCGTGGATGAATCTAAATATAAAAACTGATCTTTACCGATCGTATCTGCATAACTTTTTGTATATTTTAAGAGGGAAAGTACGTTTGATGTTTCATTGGCTCTTGTGTTATTATAAACTGTCATCCCGTTGCATTCAACCTGTATCTGTCTTATAAATGTATGACCATTAGTTGTAGTACAATCTTGATTACCGTTATTTGGTCCTGCTGTTATACCGGTTGTACTATCAGCAAGCGTAACAAGTTTGAAATCTACTTCCAAATATGCGTTATACCAATCGATCGGATTTGCTTCTGAAGAGTTATCAACTGTGAATCGATAATTATCCTTAACCTGTCTATTATTATTTGCGACATTCACTGGAAAATTTGGACCATTTACAGACTTCATAAAATGTCTATAAATCTTGAATTTACAGACTTGGTACTTTCACCTGTTAAAAACAAAATCTCTGTAAATTCTTTTGACAGACATTTTATATAGTTTTATTGTCTTGTTCTTTATAAAATGTTTGTAAAATTTTTATAAATCCTAGGAGCTGTAATGAGAGGAAAGACTTACAATTTACAGACTTTACAAAATCTGCCAACAATGTTTGTAAATCTGCTGTTTACAAAGATTTTATAATGCCAAGACTTCTAATATAAAATGTCTGTAAATGGCACTGCGTAATTTTAATATTAATTCAGTTACCAAATCTCTGTAAATTAATGTCGTCCCCAAGCGGAACATCTAATGACAAACGGGGCATTATAAAAGCTCTGTAAATTGACACAAACAAACATAATCTTTCTCCGAATCGTCTAAATAGAATTTTTAAAGCTACATCTAGTGTTCACTCACATAATCTAAGAAAATCAAAATACAACGTTTTCGTTCCTAGACCGAGTACTGAAGCAGGCAAACGAAGTTTTCAATATCGCGGTTCTATTAGGTTCTCTGGAACAGCTTGCCTTTAAGCACTAAGATGTATCCCACTCTTAGCTCTTTTAAATCATGCATTTACTTTCTATCTAATTTAATGATAGTTCATAAAGGATACTTTTTATAGTTTTTAGTATAATCCCGTATAGATAATGAATTTAGTTAGATAATTTAATTTAGTTAAGTAATTAATCTATTGTTGGTTAAGGCTCGACGGAAGAGCATGTATTATGAATTGACAACGCGTAATATAAATAAAGTTTACCTACCTAACAGGGCATTATAAAATCTCTGTAAATTGACGCAAACGGGGCATTATAAAATCTCTGTAAATTGACGCAAACGGGGCATTATAAAATCTCTGTAAATTGACACAAACGGGGCATTATGAAATCTCTGTAAATTGACGCAAATGGGGCATCATAAAATCTCTGTAAATTGAGGCAAACGGGGTATCATAAAATCTCTGTAAATTGAGGCAAACGGGGCACTATAAAATCTCTGTAAATTGACGCAAACGGGGCATTATAAAATCTCTGTAAATTGACGCAAACGGGGCATCATAAAATCTCTGTAAATTGACGCAAACGGGGCACTGTAAAATCTCTGTAAATTGACGCAAGCGGGGCATTATAAAATCTCTGTAAATTGACGCAAAAGAGTAAAACTGACTAATTGTTTTAGTAAAGTAGGAATTTTACTCGATATTTTGAGTTAGTTTACTTAAAATTTAACTTAAATATTTCATTCAACATAGTGAGTTGAAACAACTCCTTAGTTTGAGAAAATCAAGTGAAAGTCACTTATACTCAAACATACGGTTAAAAACTTACTCACTGCAGTGAGTCAGTGCTTCTCACTCAAATTAAAAATATGAGTTAATTCTTAACCCAATAAAGTGAGTTGATACAACTCTTTATTTTGAGTGAACAGGGGTGCAACAGTCCGACATCTACTCAAACGTGAAAGCACACACATAAGAGATTGTCCTAAAGGTCCTAAAGGGTCCTAAAGGGGGTAAAGTGGGAACTGGGATTGGCCTGTTTTTGCCCTGGGAAATGGGATTTGAGTCACTGGGACTGGGATTTGCTCACTGAGAATAGAAAAAAAACGTCGAAATTGGAATGGGGCAGTTGTAATTAAGCATGTCCAGTCAATGCTTAACTGGTCTTAATTAGTCTAACTAATTCCCTTAGTGAAACAAAAGAAACAAACTGATCCTTACGGCAGAAAAACAGAAGCAGAAGCAGAAGCAAATAAAATAAAATAAAAGTGGAATATAATAGTGCCCAATATTTCGCTTTGCAGAACAAAGCTTCTTCAGGGGCTAGCACTATAAATGATTACAACTGTAAAACCGTTATGTGGTTTTGAAAAAACTAAAGAATAACAAAAACAATGAATATGATTGGTGAAGGGTTTGACGGGTGATAAACTAAACAGACTAGTGATGAGAAAGTTAATGAACTTCGTCGCGTCTGTTGATTCCAAGTGGTTCTAACGTCTTTGCTTTGTCTATGCGAAATGCTTCGCGCGCTTTTCGTACAGAGTCTCTGCTATTACGTATTAATTCCAGTGGTATAAGTTGCATATCCTTACAGGCGCGGATCCATTTTTTTATGTGGGGTGGCTACGGGTATCTGCTTAAGTCTCTTAAGAACTTTTCATTGTTGCAATTAAAAAGAAAACTGTTAAAACCGACGGTCTAAAGGGGGGGGGGGTGGCTAGCCACCCAATCCACCCCCCTGTATCCGCCCCTGTCTTAGTAGAGTGGCCTGGTAGATTAAAGTATTCTGATATAGGAGTAGGGTAGCTGAGGTGATGTGGATTCTCTACAGAGCGGCGATGTTCACCAAAGCGTTCATTTATATTAGTTTGCGTTTTGTTTCTCCGATGTATTCACACGGTATATTACGTTTAAAACAATTTTTATATTGGATCATATAGATCAGGTTTTTAGAATTACATGTTTTGTGATTATAAATATAACGTTCCTCTTTCGTAGTAAAAAAAGGTGTATTTCTTTTGGCCTTGTTGAATAAACTGACAGGTCAAACAGCGTGGGTGGTTGCATCTGTAAGCTCCTGTTGGAGGCACCGATCTGATCTCTCTCGCTGGTTGGTTTCCTTAGTTTAGTATGTAGTAGTTTAGAACCACTTGGAATCAACAGACGCGACGAACTTCGTTAACTTTCTCATCACTAGTCAGTTTAGTTTATCACCCGTCAAACCCTTCACCAATCATATTCATTGTTTTGTTATTCTTTAGTTTTTTCAAAACCACTTGTACAACGGTTTTACAGTTGTAATCAATCTATTGTGCTAGCCCCTTAAGAAGCTTAGTTTTGCAAAGCGAAATATTGGGCACTATTATATTCCACTTTTATTTTATTTGCTTCAGTGAGTGTTCTGTTTTTCTACCGTAAGGATCAGTTTGCCGTTTGATTTCTTTCACTTCAAGTATTAATACTGATCTATAGGTCTGGAAACTCAAATCCGGCCATTCTCAACGGTTT
The DNA here is from genome assembly GCA_022457155.1 of Cladopsammia gracilis. Classification (NCBI taxonomy): domain Eukaryota; kingdom Metazoa; phylum Cnidaria; class Anthozoa; order Scleractinia; family Dendrophylliidae; genus Cladopsammia; species Cladopsammia gracilis. The sequence continues at coordinate 83,664 of JAJGOT010000839.1, read as the reverse complement.
GTTGCAGTGATCGTGCATTCTGTTTCTTTTTAATTCCCTTAGTTTTGCAAACATCAGAAAACTGTTAAAAGTGCCTATTTTACGGTCAATTCTACGATAGGAATATCAGAATATTTTACTTTTCACTTGTCTTGCGGTCAACGATATTTGTGTACAGCGGTGCAATCAAGCCAAAAACGCTGAGCATGCGTATTTTCATGTTAAAAACAACATGGCGGAATGTCTGCAGGCGACAGGAATGTGACTTGGCAGGAGAATATCACCTGATATGCGGATGTGAATAGAAAAGAGTTGCTATGAAAAATACTGGGATTTTTCCAGAATTCTGCTAGTGGGAATGGGATTTGGACGCTGGGAAATGGGATTGGTATCCCCCTCCCCCCCCCCCCCCCCCACCCTCTTCAGGACCCTCGATTGCCGCTTCGCGAGCGAGAGCGGGAAAAAAAACGTATCTCATCTGTCAAAGAAAAAATAATATTTCAAAATACAAGCAGCTTAGTTCAACGACGGTATTACTGTTGTATGAGATATGTGTCTTTTATACCATCTTTACTTCACATGTCAATGAAAAAAGTGAAAACCGGTAAGGAGCACACAGCTGACGCAGCATTTTAATATTTTAGCCTTGCCTAAACAGCTCTTGAAAGGGGTGTCTTTAAAGCCCGGATTTACCTGGAACGGAAATAGGAGTGATTTTCGAAGAACGAGAGATTCAAAAGAAATGCATTGAAAAAGCCGTATGTGAGCTCGAAAAATAATAATGGTGAATACAATGTAAAATACAATACAGTAAATGAAAGGCAATCATCAAAGCAATTTTCCGCTAGGTCGCTCGGCCGAGAGGTCTTGGGTGCGAATTGATCATGCGCAAAAGAGTCATTCCCGGCGGGCAGTTCGTGTTGGCGGTTCTTTTAACGAACTTCCATGTTTTTTTATTACTCTGTTATTACTGTCTTGCTGCTCGCTTTCAGCGCTCAAAACTTCACTTGCTTTGAAAAGACAACTTGTGATTTGAGCCTTTTTCTCGTTTCACGTTTTCTGAATAAGCTGCATGCAATGTTTTTACAAAATATCAACGATCGCTATGCATACGATTGCTTCCAACCTACATCCATCGTCATGATCAAGTCAAGTTGGCTAGTTCTGTAAATTACATCAATTCAAGCGCTTCATTCTTGCTGCCCTTGTGATCGCAAAGGTAAGTAAGCTTACGTTAAAAATGTAAACCAGTTTAAATATTATTTTTGGCTACCTGTACTGAAGATTTTCTACGAATTTCAGGGTTCTGTCTTGGTGACACTTCACAAGGGATTTCACGTTGTACTTTGTTTAGTCTTGTTTTTGTCCGTGTGTATTGGTACACCAGAACAGAACCAATTTCAGCCTGCTCATTTGAATAAATAAGCTTATAAGAAACTAAAACTTGAATTTTAATATTTCTTTCAATCTTGTAATTCTGTTCAAGTGATGTTGATTTTTAACATGAAGTACATGTAGATGTACAGTATTATTTTCTTATTTGCTGGGGCCTTTGGCCGTCCATGCTTAGGAAATCATACTGTAGGCCATAAGACCATTGACTTGTTATGTACACATGCTAAATTGTTGGAGGTAAAACCTTTGGAAAAGGCGAACACTGCTCAGTTAATCAGTACCAAAAATTACAATAGTCAGTTCAAGGACGTATACAAAACATGGACCCAGGTACATGGACCACCTTTAATTTTCGTCAGTTTTAATATAGTATATTTTTTTTCTGAATTTTTCTGTCATTATAAAGGATGGACTGCAGACTGGGGACAGGGTATAAAACACAGTCTTCAGTTTAAATAAATATGACATTCAACTTCAAGTAGCCACGTCAAGACACAAGTACTGTAGAACAAGAAGGACTGGACCTAAGCTACTATAATTATGGGATGCAGACAATCCCATGTGCTTTTCTTTTGGATTCGTTGTGCATGTGCTGTCAAGAAAATGCTGATAGGCCCGGTGGAGTATAAACAAACACATGTGCAAGTGATAGATAAAATATGAGCGGGAGATCTGTATGGGCGTTTACAATGGCGAGCCGAAGGCGAGCCATTGTAAACGCCCATACAGATCGGACGCGAATATTTTATCTGACTTATGAAATGGAACAATGAGTAGAGATCTGTATGAAAAGTTAATGCATACTGATTAGCTCAGCAGAGATCTGTATCAAAAGTTAATGCATACTAATTAGCTCAGCAGAGATCTGTATCAAAAGTTAATGCTACTGTTTAATAATTCATCAACTCAGTTGATCTGTATTGGGGTTTACAAACCTTCATTAAACATTCATTTCTTTTGTATTTTCCTTATGAATTATTAATGAATTTTATAAGTAACCATACTGATGAAAAGACAGTGTCAGAACAAGATAAAGATTGGTTTTGTTTGTTATTATTTCTAGATGCTTTGTGGATACTTGTGAAGAGCAGCGTTTAAGGTTCGAATGTAGCCTCACCTTCCCCTTCCCTCACCGAGAACTCAAAATGAAAACACTGCTCTTTGCGAGTATTCACAAAGCACCTAGAAACAATGAAAACAATTACATGTAGTATGGTGGCTTTGGCATGTTTGTTTATACTCCACTAGACTTTCGTTTTAACCGAATCCAAAAGAAAAGCACATGGGATTGTCTGCATGTCATAATACATGTAATAGCTACTGTACAGTGTAGCTTGGGACTTGTCCCAGTCCTTCTTGTTCTACATGCATCAAAGGAAATCTGTGGGGAGAGCACTAAAACTTCACATCATTGCTCCTGCCCCAACAGTACCAGCCAAGAATCAGACTGCATACATTGTATAAAATGCAATGTTGGCAAAAGGGTAAAATAGTAGGGAGTTAAATACCAATTGATGTTGAATGTCATATTTATTAAAACTTAAGACTGTGTTTATACCCTGTCCCCAGTCCACAGTCCATCCTTAAATTGACAAAAATTAGGGGTGGTCCAACAGATTGTCCATGGACCCGGGTCCATGTTTTGTAAACATCCTCAGTTCAGTGTATTTTTTTAGTATGATTATAATACATGTACAGCTGTAGTTCACAAATGTCATATCAGATTGCTCTTTGTAAAGAGAAAGGCCCACCAGAAAAGAAGGCAATTTTAATTTGTTGCTGTACATGTATGTTGATTGATCATGTAGCTGTTGCACTTCACTTATTTTTTTTCTTTGGTCTGTGTGAGATACATGGAATGTTTGCTAATGAGGATAAAACAAAAATAGAATCAAGGATAGTTTTAAGCACAACATACATGTACAGCTGTAGCCACCCTGTGGGTAAATAGCATCATGTTATTTTTACTTTGCAATGAACTGTACAGCCTTTGTGCAGCCTTGTCAAGGCTGTACAGAGGCTGTGCTCCAAATCTACATTATTGGTGCCAGCTTATAAGTTTTGTGAAAAGCTACATGTTTGTACACTTTCTGATCACCCAAGGTCAAAAGTGATATGCTATGGGCCACTGTGTGTTGCTAGAGCACAGACCAACAATGCAAAATTTTACCTTTGGGCAACCAGGAAATCTTTGTTTTTGCACCAAACTTATACTGTATGCTGAGCACCCCAGATTTCAAGTGTTTGGAGATTTTGGGCTCCCAACTATTTTTCTTAGAGCACAGCCTTGGTTGTCTAATACATGTACAGGTATAATTATGTAGTCAAGGTTTATAGTTTGTGATCTAAATGGTGACTATTTACTTTATTTCTTAGAAAACTGGGTGACAAAACTACAGTACAAAAACACGCAGTAATGAAAAAGATGTACATGTACATGTAGAATGGTCTGAGCCAGAGGTGCGTGTATACTATCTTTCATCTTGCAGCAATGGAACTTGTTGATTAATTTTATTTTGTCTAACCCCCAGCCTGATACACTGTATTGAAAGTTATAATGCATTGCATCGCCATGGGAATTCCTATTGATTTCTAACATTCCCATGCATGTACAAGTAAGAGTGCATGTGGGCATTATAGACATCAATATTACTACATGTAACTTCTGCTTATGGACTCCACCTGTCTCTTTGAGGACAGATTCTGTAGTCATGGTCTCATAAGCACACAACTCCCTTTTAACCCAAATAGAATTTAAAGTATGCAGGAGTTGCGTGACTCTGTGTTGTGTTTATACATGTGCAGGAACATGTATAAATACAACTAAATAAAACATCAGCCTTAATTTTCTGTACATTGTGTGTATCAACAAGTCAGTTGATCAAACTAATCTACACGTAAACAATGAAACAACTGACATTATTCTTCTAACAATTTTTTTTTTCTAATTACAAAACAGAACAACAGGGTGCACTGTAAAAGAAGATACATGTACATTGTAGTGCTGATTGCAGTGACACTGTGCATGACAACACGCAAGTAAGTATGTATTGTGGTTATGAATTAAGCCCTGAATAAAGAAATAAACAAACACATGCGCAAGCAACCATACCGATGAATAGTGTCAGAACAAGATAAAAATTGGTTTTGTTTGTTATTATTTCTAGATGCTTAGTGGATACTTGCGAAGTGCAGTGTTTAAGGTTCGAACGTAGCCTCACCTTCCCCCCTCCCTCCGCGTTCCCTTACTCACTACATTGTACATATTACCAGCAGGACCACTGGGAAACTAACACACTTTAAGAAAAGTGAAACAGGAAAACTCATTTATAAATTTTTGAGAGCTTGAGCATTTGCACTGACTTGCTGATATTTGCTAAACAAAAAACCTTCTGTGGGGGGAGTATGGATATTTTCTGGAACTGCACATTAGGAGTAAATGAGTACTGCCACATTACCAGACAACATGCGGAGTCTTATTTGTGATAACGGCATTCCAACCAAAGGAGTAACAGCGTATTTAGAGTTTGCAGAATTCCTCTGGCTTTTGTTTTATTATTTTTGTGATATGATGCTCTGTTTTCTTAACTTAATGATAACCAATAAATTATGACTCTCTTAAGTTTTCGATCTTCAGTGTGTACAGTGTAGGACATGGCTGCATTTTCCAAAATTTTGAAAAGCTAGTGTGAGACTAGTTGGTTTGATGGAGTTCTCAAACTCATTGTTTAAAAAATACATTCTGACTTGCATTATTTTGTTTCCTTTCAGATTTCAGCATCCTATGCATCAGTTACTGCATTGTTTTTCTGAAGGCCAAGAAACTTAGTGATGTAAACTAATAAATTTCAAAAAGGAGCTGACCAAATTGGGCATGACTTTTACAAAAAGGTCAAGCATATTCCAAAGAAGCTTTAGTCATAAAGTATAAAAGATTACATTGAAAATTTATATGTCAATTACAATCTACATATGGTAACATTATTGAAAGGAAGTTTATAATAATTATATGTTAGGCCAAGGCAAACATTAATGTTACAGTTTATTACATGTGATTATTTATTTATATTCCAACCCAGATAAGTAAATATTAAGTGAGAATTTATTTCAAAAATGCTATACAGTATTGTAGTGCTATTTTCATGAAAGTACAATAATATTGATGAATTTAATGTCTTATTTAATTTTTTTTTTATAGAAGTATTTCCCATGTATCAGACCATTATGTTTGTTGTATTTAGGTTTTATTTGACAGCATTTAGGTTTTATTTATCAGAATTTTTATACATTTTAATTAAATTATAGAGATTTACATGTAGAGAACAAAATTATTATAGAGAATTATTAGATTTACCTTCTAAAACAATCATTATTTGGAGTCGTAGATAAGATTTTTATGCAGTTTTTCTCCCTGAGATTGTCTATGATTGGTTTCTTTGGGCATACCACTTTTAGAGGAAATATATAGCTTATATCAAGATTTTTAACAGATTGAAATATATCTTAATGAACACCTTCATGTAACTTTGTTGAAATTTAATTGTGCTGTATAACGAGACATGAGCTATGTCACACACTGGGCACCCGTCAGACACCATTTTGAAACATAATCATAGCAGGGAGTTATGGGTATCTAAAGCGGTGGATTGAGGGTCAAGTGCTTCTAAGCAACAGAATAATAATGCTTTTACACAGAGAGCCAGTGCTCACTTAAGTGCCCGATAATTAATTCTCAGGCACCAAGTGTGAACTGAGCCTTACTGAAGACCTTTTAATTTCACTTAATACAATGTATAACTCTGGTGTTTAAAATCGTAGATTTTAAAACAGTTGCATTCCACTGCCATTAGTTTTATTTGAACTTCAGAGTCTAAATGCACAATTACTGTAGTGCCTGGTCGCACTACAGCCAAAAGCAAAAATTAGCCCGTGCAAATTGACATAAAAACAGAAACATTCCACAAAAAGCGTGTTCTACCAGAGCGGTTTCTTTTGTTTTCCTCGATGTTTGCACAGGCGGAATTTTGTTTTTGACTGTAGTGCGACCAGGCCCTTATTAAACAAAAGGCAGTAAAGTTGTTCAATCCTTTTGTTAAACTGTAGCAACATTTTTCTTCCAACAGCTAGATTTTATTGAGTAATGTAGACATTTTGCAAGAATTTATATTTACAATAAAATTTTAGAAATTTACAGACATTATATGAACTTCTCTGTGACATTTGTGTGGTTTATTTGTGGACATTTTACTAACATTTTATGCAATGTTTCGTTTACTTTTTTCAAGATATTTTATTGAGATTTTATGCTATGCATGTTTCACGCGTTCCTTTTATACATGCTGATTTTACAGAGAAATTGTGGACATTTTGCATAGATTTAGTGCAATAAAATACATACATTTTACAAGCATTGTATGTACTTTTCTGTGACATTTTGTGTAGTTTTTTTGTGCACATTTTACAAAGATTCCATTAAGTTTTTTTGACTCACTTTTTACAGAGATAATAAGGAGATTTTATATTTACTGGTTTACAGAGATTTTTTTCTCGTGCCATTTTTACAGAGAAAGTAGAAAGATTTTACAGAGATTTGTTGTTTGTAACATAAAATCTCTGTAAATTTTACACAAAATTTACAAGAAAAACATCAACATTACATATATATTTTATGCGATCTTAGCGCAGAAAATGTGCTGAAATTTACAGACTTTTTACGAAGTTACAAAATCTCTGGGAATGTGCACGTTTACAGAGTTCGTAATTTACAAAGGAAATGTAGACATTTTACAGAGATTTAACTAACTTTAGTGAAGTCTGTAAGTGGTTCAAGTTTTCCAGTGCATTATCGATTAGCGGTGTTGCCAAATCGTAGGACACGTATTCATATCGTTTGACCAATTCTGGATTTCTGAAACTCATTCTTATTATGAATTATAATAAGAAATTATTTTTAAAATTAAATCAAATCATTTACGATATTTCTAATATATTGATATTTATCTTCTTTCTTCTCTTTTTTAGCGTTTTCTTCGTTTAAAAATTTGATAATTTCAACTCCTTTTGTTTCATGCGAAGCTATTTGTGGTGGTGCTGCTGCCGCAGGTTCTTTTTTACCTTTGGATGAAAACTTGTCATAAATTTTTTCACCAAGAACTTCACCAGTTTTTTCTCCAACCTTTTCAGCACCTTTTTCAATAAGTTTTTCTGCTGCTTTACTAGCCAATTTACTCGCTGTTTTTCCTGTTAATTTGGAACCGATTTTTGTAAAAATATCAAAGAAACCAGAACCATACTCTATAGAGTGATCTACAGAGTTAATATAAGAAATTTCTCCTGTATCAAAATTTCTAATCCTTCTTTGTTCTTCCATTTATATAAATTGAACAATTTATATAAATAAAATTATACTTCTTTTAACACTACAGTTATGGAAATATCGATATCGTTCAGATCAACATTTCTATCTTCATCGTCATTCATGTAAAATGTTACTTCAGATATATCTTTTTTATTTATCTTATGCCATAAATAATTCACTCTTGGGTAGATTTCAAAAGGTAAAGACCTTGTTTTTGTATTTGTTGAGAACGTGAATAAAGTATTGCTTCGCTTTCCTGAAACGATCGAATCGCTCAACAAACTACATTTTAGGTAAAGATTATCGATGCTGTTACTGATATTAGGGAAATTTTCCCCATAACCGCTGCTCGTTAAAACTTTCGATTCGAATCCGAGTAAAATATTAAAATTTCCACTCGAACTAAAATCGATGCGATAATCAGTAGATAATTGAATAAATACCTTGTAAGTTGTAAGATCAAACAATACGCTAATTCCATATTCCTCCGTGTTGGGTATTTTTCCAATCGTTTTGTGGATAAAATCATTTATATCTTCGTAATCATAAACCCCTGATGGAAAAGTAATCGTTTCATATGTTTTACCTTTATCTTTTGATATTTTTAGTTTGTCGTTATCATATTCGGGACGAATGTTATGCCAACTCGCAGTCATGCTAAGATGATCCAATGCCAAAAAACATTCTTTATTATCGTCCAATCTCAACTCAGGAGTAAACCTTACAGTAAAATTTCCTGGTTTATTATTAGGATTTTGTTTTCTTGCATCTATAGATTTGAAAACTAGCGTTCTGTTAACATTCATTTTATTATACGATCTATATAATAAAACTTTTTAATTTTAATTACGCTAAATATTTTTTATATAATTTCTCATGAATTGTTTTATCTATTGCTCCTATTCTTAACAATTCATCATTTATTTGCGATAAATCATTTCTCAAAACAGGTGAATTATTACCAGCGGCCATCGATCCGATTATTATCTTCATTCTGTCTGCCAATTGGTTCGGATCATTATAATAAACTATACTTGAACCGACTATTTTCGATTTACCAGATGATTTATGAGGAGGTAAATTACTCAACATATTTAAATCATTAAAAACTTTTACAGCGTTCATACTATATTTTGTTTTAGGATTGTATCTTTTCGTTAGTAAATTAATCAGAGATTTATCAACATCGGCTTGATAAATTAATTTTCCACCACGATAAGCGTTTAATTTCAGATCTTTCATTAACTTAGGCATGTCGATTAATAGTCCTCCATATTGATTATTTTTTTGAATTTTATAAGCGTTTCGTCTTGGTTGTTTGTACTTGCGTACCCCTTCACCTTGTTTTTGTTTTGTATATTGCGGTAAAATTTTTACATTCTTAATCGTTGTTAAATATCTGTCTAATATATCTCTTGTTCTTTCATATATTTTCAGATCATAATCGAGTTTTTGTTTTTCTTCTTCTGTCTTTGGTTTTCTCCTTTTCAAACCACCTATCTTTATTCCGACACTTCTGTTTTCATCTTTGGCTTCATTATAAGTTGCAATTAACTGTTCTTCATTCATTTTAAGTAGCTCATTAGGTTCATGAAAAGTTTCTTTTAAAAAATCTAATTCGCTTTCTGTGAACATCTTATTTGGTTCAGCAGTTATTATTTTAGCCGATGGTGGTGGTATTGCCGGTAATGTATCCGTTGGTGGTTGGTCACCGCCAGGAAATGGTAGCTCTTTATTCAATGTTAAAATATCCTTATTTGTTTCAACCAAATCTTTGAAACCGCTGGTCAAAGCTGATTGATTTTCTTTTAATTGTTGAATTACTTTGTCCTGTTTTTCATCTGTTTTTTTCTGCTGTTCAATTAGCGGTTCTCTCAGAGTTTTAAAATAATCACTCATCGCAACATCGCGAACTTGTTCTTTATTTTTAACCTCATTCTTTACTTCGGTAACTGCTTTAGCAATTTTAAAGCCTTCAAATTCTGAATCTGCATATTTTTTAATCTTATCAAGATCCATAATTTATAATTTAATTTATCTGTAAAATAAACATTTAAGTTATTTTTAAATATCTGTAAAATAAACACTTTAAGTTTATCTACCTTATTAAATAAAATGAAAATACCGAATTATGATGTGATAAAAAATAACGATAATAATCGTTCGTTAAATGATTTTCTTAATGAAGATTTCCGTATGTTGATAACTGGTCAAACTCGATGTGGAAAAACAAACACCTTAATGCATATTCTTAGAAAGCCGCTCATTTATTATGATAAGATTTATCTATACTCACCAAATCAACATCAGGATAAAATTCAAGACTTGCAAAAATTAATGGAAAACGCCAGTCAAAGAGTTGGATATGATATTTTAGAACTTCTTGGAGAAGATGATATTATGGATACAACAGACTATCCGAACGATAATAGAAAAGTAGTGGTTTTTGATTATCTTATTAACGCTCCCCAAGCAGTTCAAAACAAAATCGCCAATCATTATACAGATGGTCGACATCATAAAATTTCACCGATCTATCTATCCCAGTCTTACTACGATGTTCCTCAGAAACTCCGACAGAACTGTTCCCACATGATTTTGTATCCACCAACGACTAAAAAACATTTAAATCTGATTGCGCAAGAAAATCTAATAGATCCGGTTCTTTTTGATAAACTCGGTCCATATGAATTCTTATTTTTAGACAAAGAAAAGAAAAGTGTTACTAAGAACTTTGATGAGACTTTTTAAAAATTATATGTAATAAGAATAACATACTTACGATGGGTATTTTTAATAATATCGGAAGATACAGTAATTTCGATATATCTGAATATATAAAAAATTTTAATCAACAAGTACAAGCGAATGCCGGTTTGAAATTAGATGTCAATAACAATTACGATATTCAACAAAAACGTCTTGTAAATGTTGGTAAAGGAGTTGATAGCGATGATGTGATAACAAAACATCAGATGGAAAATGCGTTATCAACAAAACCAAATCCGACAGATGTTATTCTTGTTGATGGATCGACTCATATGACCGGTGATTTAGATCTTCGAGGAAATAGATTGATTCTTCCCGGGGAGATCGATATGAACAGAAAACTAATCACCAATATGGACACGGATGAAGATAACGATTTATGCGCTGTTAATATGGTGACTCTGAAAAAATTTCATCCTAACACTCCCGAACCTACACATGAGGTTGTGAAAAATATCGATCTGAAAGAACGTTTCAATGTTGTTCAATCGAAACAACAGACTTATCACGATTTAGGAGCAAATTATAACAATCTTGTCTCTTACAACGATGTCAAAAATATTTTCTTATCTCGCAAAGAGACGTTTCCGATGGAGACTAGTTTGGATATGGGAAACAATACGGTTTATAATGTAAAGGACCCGACGGTCGCCGACCAAGGAGCAAATAAAAGATACGTGGATGATGAAACAACCAAAAAGCTTTCTTTGACAGGTGGAACAATGACCGGTATTTTGGATATGAATTCACAGCCTATCAATAATATTGCAACACCGACTCTTAATCATCAAGCTACACCAAAATCTTATGTTGATAGAAATCTTAGTCTCAAGATAGCGGATGTGGTAGTTCATACGATAGAATCAGAAGCGAAGCTTAAAAAATATATTGACGAATCGCATATCACTAGCTCGTCAAATTTGAAAGATGATTTTAGGTACCTAATGGAAAACGTTGACGAAAGCTCATCCGAGCATAACGTGACTGTCACCGGTATAGTCGATTTGGTAGAGTCACCGCATACGCTAAACAGAAAAGTCTACAGTCTTTTATTACACAAACACCTGTTAAATAGCTACGCATCAAGAATCGGTTTTAATATGTATAAATTACCAAAGGGAGAATATACCGTTTGTATCGAATTTATTCCCCCAACAATGAGCGGCGTCAGCGTCGATGTTCAATCGACTTCTCTCAACATAAATAAACAATCGACAAAAAACTTTACGGATTACAGTAGAAGCATTATCAATCTGCATAAGTGGAAATTTCACCGCCGGAATATATTATGGTCGATTTAAAATGTAGCGGCTCACCAACATCAGCTTCGCAAGCTCAAGCTTACCTTATAATTTACGGAATAAAAGGAAACCATTCAGATGTACCGGCCAGTGTTTACGACTCTCCTTATATTTTGGAGGGTGGGAAAATGCTAATGCAGACCACACTCGATATGAATAATCATGCAATTATCAATTCACCAAGTCTCAACAGTTGTGGTGTATTTATCAACGGTCTTTACAAGAAAACTACGAACCAAACATTTGCTCTATTTTTAGGAGAGGAAGAAGAAGAAATGGTTTCGGAAAATTGTAAAATTGTAAAATGTTGTATTAAGATCCTCGATACGCTTGAAACATACCCTCCTATTTTCGTAATGATAAACAATGTGATAGGAAGAGGTGAGGGTGGTAAGAAGCAGGTCTGTCACCTGGATAGAGATATTATTTTGACTGAGTGTGATACATTTCGGGTGAGAGTACAAAGTGATCAGGGTACTACCCCTGCAATCAATAAATGTTTGGTAAGCCTTCTACTTGAACCGATCTCCTAAGTTTCTCATAAAAATTTATTATACGCTACGTATAATAAATTAGACGATCTTTCACACTAGATCTTTCAGATCTGTTCAAGCGCTTCTACAACCTCTCTTGCGATCTCTCGAGATTCCTTGAGCCATTTAGGGATAAATCTTGAAAGATATGTTCATTTATAAAAGAGACAAGAAAGAAAACGCTTGCAATCATTTTATGTTTAAAATTTTATTATATTTTTTTAAATATGAAACATAAGCGAGATATTTTCACATTCAATCATATCGATACATCGATTGATGAGACGAGATTGTTGGAGATCAAGGCTCTTTACAGATTTTATCACAAGAAGTGGTGGTGTTATAAAAAGACTTATAGACGGTTCAAGCGGATGAATCTATTCTGTAAACTGAGTAGTTCATTTCTTATCGCGAGCGGTACAATAGCAGGTGGAGTTACGCTAAACCCGGTTACGCTAGGAGTTATTGCTGGTGCGGGATTGTTATTGAAAACATACGCCGATTACAAGAATTATAATCGAAGGATTGAAATGAGTAAACACGCATATACAACGTATCAGAAAGTATTGATTGACTTACGTTCTTGTATGCGAGGAAAACATTTCGATCACGATTCGTTTGTGGATGAGATGAGATTAATCGATGACATGATTAGCGATCTTTGTACACTTTCTAATGATAGGATTGAAGAGAAATATGAGAGAATATTCATAACATAACAAATATATAATTTATATACGATCCGTATAAAATGAAACGTGAACATTGTCATGTCGCAACGCGATGCATAACCGCTTAGAACCGGTTGAGGCTTGTGGTGAGTCTGATCAAAGGTCGCCTATCACGTTCTGCGGTTAAAAGACAATAATGAATCACATGCAAGACAATAGCCACATACCAAATGGGACAATGAGAGTTGAAAACTATTAATAGTTTTTCAAAAATTTTTTCCATTCTGAAAATCTATTATGTTTTTGAACGAAGACGTATTATTCATATCAATAGAACCGGTTGTGCAATTCTTAGAAAGATGAATAAATTTCACGTTGAGTTTCGATTCAAGTTTCATGAATCGAAAACACTATACTAAAAATTTAATCTTCATCTTCGCTTTCGCTTTCTTCTATTGCTAACAACGCTTGTCACTGTTTTAGCGGTTTAACATATGCTTCGTGAACTTTCATCTGTATCGAAACGACGCTGTCACTGATGTAAATGCTTTCGATTAACAAAGCTAATTTGACTTTACAATATTGGTTAAGATAGTCGAGCGGATCCGGTTTCTCGTTTCCTTTCGCTGTGAATAGCGATAAAATTTTATCTGACTTTTCCGAATATATCAGTTTAGCATATAACACCGGTGATTTTGTTTCATCTCTCTTTACCTTCTTCTTACCTTTCTTATCGGTATACTCGAGTTGTTTGAAATATAAAAGCTGACTTAATTTATTCGCTATTTCCGGACCATGCGTACCTTCTAATTGTTCAAAACAAATATCCTCGAGAAATGTTAAACACTTAAAAAACTCTTTTTCTTCTGCTGTCGGTTCTTTCTCTTTACTCCATAAACAAACCGGAATAGAGTAACCGACTACCTCGTTAGTTACTTTATCCTTTCTTTCATTCACTCCAAAACTGAAGAGAAATGGTGATTCGATCACTAGCGGTCCTTTCTTGTTATTAGGATAATTGGTTTCAATCTTAATCCTTTGATATTCTGAATCGGTGTTTTTCACCGTGTATGTTACAGCTTCGTGGAAAGTAATATTTTCTTTGCAGAGATTTGAAAGACTTGTCAGTTGCATGTTTGTTATATAGTATATTTATTTTCTTTAAGACAATTTTTTTCAACTCGTGAAACGCGAGTTGAAATTATAATTACAATTTTAATCTTCGCTTTCGCTTTCGCTTAATTCAATTTCTTCATTTTCAACATATTTCTCTATCCGCCGTTGTATCTCTTCTCTACATTCCTTACAACTGGTTTTGTTTTTTCCATGATTACAGATAGCGCTTCCACCACATTCAGCACAATATCGTTTGTTTTTATCATGTTTACAGATTCCCTTTCCACCGCATTCTCTACAATAATATTTGTTTTTACCATGTAAACAGATGCCCTTTCCATCGCATTCTCTACAATAGTACTTGATGTTCCAATGGATACATATCCCATTTCCACCACATTCTTTACAAGTATACTCTTGTCTACCATGTTCACAAATCCTTGCTCCTGAACACTCTTTACAACTGTATTTATTTCTTCCATGAAAACAATGTAAAACTTTACGCTTTGGTGGTTTCACAGGCTCTTGTCTTTCAACAGCATCTAGCGCATCAATTAATTCTGCTTTCCGCATTAGATAATATCCCTTGATTTTCTTCTCTTTTGCTAAAAATTGCAATTCTTTGAGTGTGCTTTTCGAATGCTTTTCCATTGCTTTTTATTTAGTATATTTTATTTCTTTAATTCCATTTTTTTATGAATTTAAAATTTAAAAAATAAAGAAATAATAAGTACTAATAACAATGTATCCTGGAAACATATTTGATAGTAAAGAATATTTTTTATTAGAGAGATATGGTCTTGTTCGTGCTTATGAAATGAAAGGGGATGAAGATAAACTTACTAAGAATTATGAAAAAGTAAAAGAGCTGGAAGAAAAAACAATGAATTATTTCACCACAATTCTACATAGACAACCAATTACCACTTATCTAGCAGAAATAAGTATAACATGTCAAAATCTTATTACCATAAGAAAATATAAACAAGTATGTGAAGATTTGTTACATTTCTGTTTTCCTAAAATAAATTAAATTCTTTACTTCAACTCACTAACATTGCTTGAGTGGTATCTCTTTGAGGTAGTCTCTTTGAATTGTGGCGACCTCTTTAGGTAGTGTCGATTTTTTCTCTTCCATGGAACTCGTCAGCGTTGCTTGAGTGGTATCTCTTAGGGATAGTCTCTGTTCACACGTTCGTGTGTGCCTCTTTACTTCCTCAAAAAATGTGAAATATCATCCTCTTTAACTGTAAATGTATGGTTATATTATGTTACGAATCGTTTTTTGTAACATAATATAAAGTCTTGTTAAGGGAATTCCGAGTTATCGCTTGTTCGTTTACGGTTGTTATACGTTTCTTTTCCCCTTCGATGATTTGTTTCATCGTTGTATGATTAATATATTGACTATTTTCGTGATTCAGTCTGAAACCTTTCCATACGGATATTGAATCGATAAAACACACTAAAAATGAAAGATCTTGAAAAGTACCCTATAGTGAATAATTATAGGCGATTCGTCTATAATTATAGCGGAGCACTCGCCAGGCCGAAGGCCTGGCTGCGCAGCCCCATACTCATAGAACCTGTGCCGTCATTTTTCATGGTCATGGATAGCGGAATGTTTCGCGGGCGCGCGTGTGTCCGTCACACGGCGTCACACCAACGTTGGTCACACAGGACCGGGCTCCGTCGCGCAGGGTAGCTCGCGGGCGCGTATGACGTTGCAAAACATGCGCGTACGACGTCATGTAGAAACCAAAGCGAGGCTTTGTTTTTTTGCGCGGTTACACGGCCGAATGTCACGTCAGCTAGAAAAACACTTTGATTGTCTGCTGTGTTTACTGAGCGGAGAAAACGGTTGAAATTATAAGTCGTTATTTTCCTGCATTTTTTCGCGGTTTGCTACTCAAGACAGGGATACTCAGAAGCCGCTTTAGTGGAAAAAGAAGAGCTTCCTGGGATAAAATCTTGCTTCGGGGAACGTCATACATTTTTCAAAGCGGGGAGATGTTTGATTTTATTACGGAATCCAGTACCACAGGAGCGGAGAAAACGGACACTAAAACTCTCGAACGTTATGAATATGACGGCAAACAACCTTTGCCGAAGAGGAGAAACACTGGACATCGGACAAACAAACATAAGCAGAAAAGCAAGTAACGTCTAAATGTGATTTGCAAAAATTGTTTAGTTTAATAATAAGACTTAAGCTTAAGCTTCAGTTAAATATGTTAATTTTACCCGAAGAATTTTCTCCAAGTTTTTGCATTCAGAGCTAAATTTACAACTATGAATATCCGTGGTTTTGGCAATGAAGCGAAACAACGCTCTGTTTTTGATTTTGCGAAAAATTCCCGTTCTGATTTTATTTGTTTACAAGAACCTTTAGCGACAAGACAAAATGCGATAATTCTCTGACAGCTAAATGAAATGGCGCGGTAAAAGTTTCTGGTCGCCCGCTCTTGGTAAACAAGGCGGCGTTGCCATTCTTGTCGCTGAAAATACTGATTTCAAATGTTTACAATGGAAAAAAGATTCTTCTGGTAGAATTGTTAGTGTTTTAACTGATTTCGACGACACGAAAATTAATTTGGTTTTATACTTATGCACCCACGAATCCAAGTGAACGTACTTTTATGACACAATTCATGAATATTTTATCCGAACTCTTTTAAAATTATTGCTGGCGATTTTAACTGCATTGAAAACGTTTCTGATAAGTTTGGAGGAAATCCTACAATTTCCATGGATTTGAAAGATCTGCACAGTGTTCTCTGGCGCAAAACAACACGGCCGACTGAAAAATACAATGTACATGGTAATAATGCGGATAAAACTATCGGTACACGTTTGGATAATTTTTTTATTGCTCAGGACATGACATGATTCTGTTGATTTAAGCCGCAATTTGCATAATTCATTTTCCCGTGGACCAGGACTTTGGAGGCTAAATTTAGAATTTGATGTTTGCGATATGATCTCAGAAATTATTAAGAAACATGCATTGTACTGGAAAGCATTTACTTTCATTCAAGCTTTGTGGGATTTTCTTAAAGAATCTATAAAATTAGTTGCTATAGATTTTGGTCGAAGTAAACAACGCGCAACTATAAATTCTTTGATCGAAGCTAAACGGGCTCTTATTGAAGGAGATAGCTCATGCAGCGAAAACCACCATAGAAACGCTTGAAAGAGAAATTCGGGCCATTAATTTATCCCAAATGAGAGGAAGCCAAATTCGTAGCAGAGTCAAATGCCTTGAAGAAGGTGAAAAACCTACCAAATTCACGTGCTCAGAAAAATACTGTTCAATCTATTTATAACTCCGCCGGTGTTGAAGTCTTTTCACAAGATTCCGGCCCATTTCGATTTTTACCGTAATTTGTACTTGCAAGAACCTGTTAATTTAACAGTCCAAACCGAATTTTTTAACAATCTTGTAAACAGATTAAGTGAGAGCGAAATTTTATCCTGCGAAGGATTTTTATCTTTGGCTGAAATTACCCACGCAATGCGTGGACTTTCTTCAGGGAAAACCCCCGGTTCAGACGGATTACCTCAACAATTTTTCGCTAAATTCTGGGATCTTTTAGGCCCTATTCTGTTCGAAATTATAAATTTAGTTTGCAAAATAATTCTCTCAGTGATTCAATGCAAGGAAGCGTGACTAGATTACTTTACAAGAAAGATGATAAGAAAAACCTCAAAAATTGGTGGCCCGGCCATTTCGCTACTCAATGTTGATAACAAAATTTGTTCAAAAGCTCTTACAAACAGACTTTCAAAATTGTTACCCTCGATTATTTCAAGAAGATCAAACTTGTTCCGTCCCAGGTAGGACGATTTTTGAGAATTTATTTCTCTTGCGTGACACTCTAAATTATATAAATATTACCACTGAAACTGGTATCTTGCTGAAAACATTGGAAAACTTTTTACCAATGTTTTAAGTCGTTTTGGATTTGGCCCTAATTTCCAGCGGTGGATTTCTACATTATACTGTCAAGCAAATATGAAAATTATAGTTAATGTTTTTTTGACCAAAGAAATTCCACTCGAGTGGGGGGTGAAGCGGGGAGATCCCCGGTCTCCACTTTTGTACATTTTATGCGCAGTAGTTTTGGCGACCAGTATAAGAAAGGATGATACTATTGAAGGTTTTCTCATTCCAGAAACCTGAGGAAAGCGTTTTAAAATTCGCCAATAAGCGGATGACTCCACATGTTTTGTAAAGGACATTTTTTTCTTTAGACAAATTGTTTACCTTTATACTTCACAAATACGAGACAGGTACAGGGACTAAAATTAAACGTGGCAAAGAGTACAGAAGCCATGAGGTTAGGAGCTTGGTGCTCACGTCCGGACACTCCTTATGGCCTCCTTACCACGCCTTTCCAAGCTAGATTAAAATTTGAACCTGTGAAAGGTTGTGGGGTGTTTTCACTCCCACCCTATCGGCACTACTCATTACTAGGTTTTTAGTTAATGTTAAGACTATTTTCTTCTTCATACTTCATGGTATATGGGTTTTTCGAAATAAAGCAACTTTTCACAATGGCACCGAGAACTCTCGGGACACTGTAAGGGACATAAGGAATGACATCACAACACAGTTGCAAATTGCCCCCCCCGGGGGGGGGGGGGGGCTGGGACTCTGAGACCCTTAACCTATACTAGACCATTTTAGCTGCATTTTGCAACCCTATTCTAGAATAAACATCGAAAAATCCTACCCTATCCTAGACCTTTTCTAGACTCACTATTTTGCAGAAACTTGTTCACTATCACAGTCTAAGATACCAGGGGTCAGTAAAAATGTCATACAGCACACCTTACCGATTTTTCCATTTGCCAGTAAACCTCGTCTAGACTAAATTCTTCATGCAACTGATCAGTTTTGTGGAAAATGATACCCTATTCTAGACCAAACATTTCTGATTACTATACCCTATCCCAGACTAAACTGCTTGAAAACCATACCCTTGACAGCGGCACATACCTATATAGCTCATATATGGGAGTACCCCCTCCCCTGGGCAAATTGATTTCTCCCGAATGACCAAATAGAAATTTTCTGCTTTGTGGTGTCATCCGAATATTTGTGAAATACAACAGTCAAAGCTTGTGACTCTATAAATAATTTAGCTACTGGCAACTCATCATTCAATACCAGAAATGACTAAAGTAATCATGTGCAAACCAGAAAGGACTTTCAAGTGGACCAAACGACCGGAAATGAACTTTATAAATAATCCCTTATGGACTAGACTTTCAAGTGACTCATGTAAACCGGAACTGACCTTGTATTATTGTAACCGGAAATGACTAGCTTTATAATGCAGGATGCCTTGTAACCGGAAATGACTAGCCTCTCAGGATAATATTGTAAACTTTAGGGATTTGTTATTGATGAATAAAACATTTTAAAACGAAAAAAAAACACTTTTGTTTTGTTTAGCAGAGAAAACGGTTTGCAAAATCGTTTTTCCCTGCTTTTTTTCGTGGTTTGCTACTCAAGAGAGGTTTCACATTTCAGAAACAGTGAGCTTTTGTGGAATTTGTGCAGTCTAAATGCACTGTGCAGACGGTCGCGTAATAAGCTTACTGTTTTTGAGAATTGCTAAAATTGAAAAATAGCCTGGTCGTCAATCTTAATTCTAATTATTCTTGTGCTTCCGACCTTTCACCTAGTTAAGCTTATCATCATCGTTTTTGTTCAGAGAGCTCCGCTGTTAGGCTAAGCCTAACTATATATATTACGATATTACATCAAATTAACGACAAAACACACTGAAAATGGAAAAGTGCCCCAGAGTCCCTATTAATCAAAAAATTAACGACAAAACACTATAATGTTAACGGTGTCGCTGACATTATAGTGTTTTGTCGTTAAAATGACATAGTGCCCCAGAGTCCCTTACATATACTACTGACGCCACACGCGCGGCTACACAGTCGTCAGCTCTGTAAACACTTTTTCAAGTTTTAAAAAAGTTGGATCTTTCGCAGTGTTTAGCGGAGCAGTAAAGTCGTTACTTCCCTGCATTTTTTCGCGGTTTGCTACTCAAGACAGGGATACTAATCTATATATATTAAACCTGTTGATACAAAACCCTAGTGTTGCACGCTTTCTTGATTCCGTGTTGATTCGCGCGCCCACAGTATTCCTCATTTATATTGTACTGAATGTGTTCACCGCTGTTTAGAATTTTCTTATTTTAGCCGGTTTCTTTGCTGTTCAGTCGATACATTGAAGGAATACTATAATTAAGCGGTCAGTGTAAAACGCAGACTGCAGACCGGGGGTAAAATGCAGACTGAGGGTAAAATGCAGACTGCAGAGTAGGGTTAGGGTTAGGGTTAGGGTTATTAATAGCGGAGCACTTGCCAGCCGAAGGCCTGGCTGCGCAGCCACTTACTCATAGAACCAGAACCTGTGCCCCTCATTTTTCGGTTGTGACTAGAATGGATACTCCAAAATCAGGTTTGGACCAGCGGTTGCAGTGAAAACATTGGTTTGGTGGGGGTTCTCATTCTCGCGGGCTCAGAAACCTGATTTTGGAGTATCCATTTAAGTCACAACCCTCATTTTTCATGGTCATGGCTAGCGGAATGTTTCGCGGGCGCGCGTGTGCCCTCCGCCGTCGCACAGGACGGATTACTTCGCCGTCGTGCAGGACTAGCTCGCGGGCGCGTATGACGTCGCAAAACATGCGCGTACGACGTCATGTTGAAACCAAAGAGAGGCTTTGTTTTTCGCGCGGTTACACGGCCGAATGTCACGTCAGCAAGAAAAACACTTTGATGTTTTGCTGTGAATTTACTAAGCGGAGAAAACCGTTTAAATTAAAGGCGTTATTTCCCTGAATATTTCGCGGTTTGCTACTCAAGACAAGGATACTAATTAAGGGATACTCAGAAGCCGCTTTAGTGGAAAAAGACGAGCTTTCAGGGATAAAATCTTGCTTCGAGGAACTTCATGTATTACGTTTTTATCAAATGCTGGAGATGTCTGTTTTCTACGGATTTCAGAACCAGAAGCGGAGATTTGAATTTCCAAGCAAGCGAGGGACTTAAAGGTAAAACAGATTACAGTTTTCGATGAGAATTTATGTTGATATCAATCTGTGAGTGACTTTTTATTGGTGTTATTGTTAGTTTTGGAGAATTGATTTTAAAACGTGCTTAAATTCAGTTGTATCGATCTCTTGAATTTCATCAAAGAAAGCTTGAACTCGATGAGCTATAATTAAATGGTACGCGTTTTGCTTTTAAACGTAAACTAATGGAGATTTGAATAAATGTTTTCGAAAGAAGATTGTGTTGTCCATTTTTATGTGTTTGCTCATTCATTAGATAGTTTGAAAAGCGATTTTATGTAAACAAAACAAGACTTTGATTTTATAGTACAGTTCTATCTTCACTCGCATCGCCTTATTGTATTTTTGCAATTTTTGATTTTCAAATCAGTTTCTCGGGCAATTTTTGACAAACAAAAACTGTATTTTATTCGGAAACTAGTGGTACTAGTTATTCTAGACAGAGAAAAGTTGTTTTTGTGAACTTTTGTACGGTCTATAAAAATGTACTGTGCAGACGGTCGCGTAATACTGTTTTTGAGAATTGCTAAAATTGAAAATAGCCCGTTCGTCAATCTTAATTCTTGTGCTTCCAACCTTTCACCTTAGTTAAGTTTCACCTTAGTTAAGCTTGTTCAAAGTGCGACGCTGTTAGCCTTGGGCTATCTATATATATTATTTTATTTTACCCTCAGTCTGCATTTTACCCCTGGTCTGCAGTCTGCAGTCTGCATTTTACCCCCGGTCTGCAGTCTGCGTTTTACACTGACCGATAATTAAGTTGCTCAATGTAGTGAATCAATTATCCTAAGTAATAA
Organism: Cladopsammia gracilis; assembly: GCA_022457155.1. Taxonomy (NCBI): domain Eukaryota; kingdom Metazoa; phylum Cnidaria; class Anthozoa; order Scleractinia; family Dendrophylliidae; genus Cladopsammia; species Cladopsammia gracilis. The sequence continues at coordinate 61,642 of JAJGOT010000839.1, read as the reverse complement.
TTTCAGTAACCGCTTTTCATTTCGTAGTGATCCAAGTTGCTTTGCCTGGAATAAACACGTTCTTGGAGGAAGTTTTAGTCAAAAAAAACCTCAGCGAGAAAGGAGAGAAAATCCGGCTTAACTTTGTGGATATTCTCGACAAACTTGGATCGAAAGCGCGCTGGAAAAATATTTACTTCATTGAATAACAGACAGGAGCCATCAGAGACACAAGAACAATTGCCAGAGGCACGCACAGGGCAGTCTGAGGACGACCTTCAAGGAGACACAGAACACAGCACAGGGCAAGCGCATTGGGCCGAGGAATCAGCTGTGATACAAGAAAAGGTATTTATTTATTTAAAATTTTTTCAAAGGTGTTTGTTTTTTAAGTTAAAACAAAGGCTGATATACGGTGCAGAGAGCAGCAATCGTTTACTAAAAATTGTAACAAACGATAAATGAAATCCGTATCCCAAATTTACTTTGTTTTGTATATTTGGTGTGCCCACTTTGGGTGTTGCAGTATCGTTCTTTTCCCGTAGAGGCATTTTGAAGCTTGCGGCAGAGCTGAGTAGCCGCTTGAGTGACATTTAGCTGCTTAACAATATCAAGGACCGCAATTCTTGATACGACAAATATCCAATTGCTGAATACTGTTCTCACAAAGGTCGGTGATCGGCCGATAGGATCGGAAACCCAGTAACCTCAACTAATAATTTCTCACGGTCATAAACAAGCCTTGGGAAAGTTTTTATTGTGGTAAATTCCTAAAGTTGTATGTAAGCGTTGCAGTAGCTTGTTTCATAATTGTTGTGGGAAATACAAGTACGCCAATTATCGAAATGATGTTCGCAGGAAACATTGAAATTTACAAATTATCTGGGTTTCCCTTCTAAATGTTCTTCTTTCGTCCCGCAGGAAAATAACTACAGTCAGACCTCGATTAAGCGGCCACCTATTAAGCGGCCACCCTCCATTAAGCGGCCACTTTCCAAAGTCCCGAATTATTTGTCAGTGAAGTGCTGTATTCGATACCTCTATTTAACGGCCACCTCTATTAAGCAGCCGCGGCCACTTTTTTGCTGTTGCAAGTTTAGTATTTATTGGTTTTTTTACCTCTATTAAGCGGCCAGCAAATCATCTTTTCAAGCGAAATGGTGACAGATAATATGAAGGTGATAACTGATGACAAGAAGAACGGCAATTTAATCTCCACTTGCCCAGTTTCACGGTTACCAGGACCTTGCCCTATCTATCGGAAAGGCAAATGAGTTGATCTTCTCGTTACAACTCCGAGCTCCACAACGGCAAACAGCAGTGACGGATTATTTTAAATAAATCACCCGTGAAATATTTTGAGCTAAAATTTTTACAGACTGCTGATGCAAAAAAGGCCTAAGAAACTTGACGTTTTCTTACATAGATTTGCATATTTTTCTGTACCTACTCAACACCAAAAAATACTGTACTTATCGACTACATGTTCTCTGTGTTAGAGCTAGAACTTTGCACGGACTTGAAATGCGCAAATACAGGGCACTTAATTTTTTGTTTCAATGATTTTTGCATTTATCTTCACATATGTTGACTTTTCAACAAGCGTTTTGCTATATAGAGGCAATAAAATTACGTTGACTGCCATTTCTATCCAATTTATATTATACCTCTATTAAACGGCCAACCGCTATTAAGCGGCCAGTTTTCAAAGTCCCAAGGGTGGCCGCTTAATAGAGGTCTGACTGTATAGTTCAAATGTTATTTTCTGTACACTTTTCTTCCAAATTCTGCATTATACTACTCCATATACAAGATGGTGCTTGATCTACTTACAACACATTTAGAAAATGTGCTAAGGAGGCGGAATATATATGTATGCATTTTTTTTTTTACCGCAAACAAATATTTCCGTTGTGGAATCCTTTTATCATTTTATTTGAAATTTGGCGCACGTAGCTGTTACTCATACAGTTAACTGAAACATTCATTGGTATCATAATTTGTTGGATCAGTTTCATTTCTCGCCACTGCTGTTTTATCTCCGATACACACAGCTTGTGTGGTTAACTCAACCCTGACTGACCTTTGCAAAATAATAAATTGGGATTTAACTTCCTAATTAATTCTCAATCAAAGATTGACTTCAAATGAAACTCTTGGGTGACTGCTAGTGGCCAAATTCAAAGAAAATTCACAGTGAAATGTGTTCGTGATATATTGCCAGAGAAACGATTTGCGCATAACATGTGTTTTTCCGCTTGAGTAATGTGGTCAAATGTGCCTTGGGCGCAAACTGCTGAGATTGTAAGATTAAGGATCATTTACGCCAAATCAATCACTCTATTAATCGTGTTTTGTCTGTGCTTTAACCCTTTTGAAGTTTTTTCGTAAGATAGATTAAGTTTTAATACTGGAATACTGTTTTAATTGCAGTTATTCCAGGCATGTACATGTAAAGTGGAGTTGCCTATATGCATGTAGCAACTTAGTTTATAAACTCAATGTTATTTGTATACGCGTATTTAAAAGTGTAAAATCGGTAGCACGAAAATGCAAATAACGTTACATAAAAACAAGTCAACATTGGAATAGTTTCACCTTTGATACTCTAGTGTAGAGAGAGTAACCTTTATAAATGCTAAAACAATGAAATTATGGTTTCATGTTGAACTGGTTAGAGCCACATCAAGAATGTGTATTCTTTATACTGACAAATGCAAATTATTTGGCAAAACAACAAATATACCAATACCAGAATGAATAGGGGAAGAAAAATATCCCGAACTCTAAATTTATTTTCTTTACTGAATTTTGCCAGTTTGAAACAATGATGACCAGTGATTTGATGTGTTAACTGTAACTTGTTTCTTGTATGTATTAACTAAGAATAGTACACTCTTTTTTATATGAGAACCTTTTATACAAGATAGTTGAGGCTGAAATTGGCCAGAATTTTAAGAATGTGCTAAGAACGTACCCTGAGGCCGAAATTTAGTTTTGAACATGTATCTCTATTTAACAAGTCTTCTTCCATTTTATAAATAGCAACATGTCTTATAATGAGAATTATTGTGAAATGTGTAGAACTTCACCTATATTTCTTTCTTCTAATATTATCCAGAACTCTGATTTAATGTAGCCTGCGTAGCAGGAGCATGAAAATAATATGGGCGCAAGAAAGAACGGGGATGCGATTTTCATGCTACGCAGGCTAGATTTAATGAAATACTGTCACAATTTATCCTAAGAATGTGCTACTGAAGAATGTTTTCAACCTCAAATCACCAAAAATATAAGAACACCCAGTTCCAGCTCTGTTTCTCGGCCCAAAAATTGGACGTTCTTATTTAAAAAAAAAGAGTGCATGTGATATGTGTAATTGTGTAAAGTAATTTATGACTTGAAAAATATATAACATCTAATGAGATCGTATTGTCTTGTATTTCTTGTGGAATATAATACATAAGCATTTTAGAATCAGGGCATCAGATATTACGCAATAAAAAAATGGAAATTATGCGATTTTTTCGTGGCAAATTATGCGATAAGCAAGGACTATTATGCGGAAAAATATGCAAATTATGCGATTTTTTCTGGAACTTTTTTATGCATGTTTTACTAGGTTTCAGAGGAAGAAAACAAAAATACCTGTTTTTAAACAGTGCTCGCTATCTTTGTGGGACATTTTGAAGCTTTTAGCTATGAAGGAACATCCAAAACGAACGACAGAATCCGAGAAAAGAGTCTGTAAACGAGCGGCCATCTTGGTTAACCTTAGTAACCAGGCTAAATAAAACATGTGCTCAAGAAATTTACGTGGTTACCAAGCTTGCTGTGGCCAAGAACGAATGCAGTTTCGATCGAAAGTGGCGGTTTGTTTATTTGATACAGGATAATTCAATAGAAAAAAACAAATTTTAGCTTAAGTTTCTTAGCTAAAGCAATAGTGTATCGTGTGGTTTGTTCACATTATGCGATTTTGTGTGATTTTCTACGAATTATGCGATTTTTCGTGAATTATGCGATCGGATGCGATTTGAGGCCGATTATGCGAAATCGCACCATCGCGTAATATCAGAGGCCCTGTAGAATGGTAGGCCATTTTTAAGGTCAAGGAGAAACTCAGGGATGTAGATAATAGCCGGGAGCCGGGGAAATTACCCGGCTGTGAACTTCATTTTTCCGGCTGTTAAAGCCTAGTGCAGCTTTAAAAGGACTACATTTTTCTATTTTTTACCCGTCTGTCAGTTCTATATTCCCGCCAGTTAAAAACTGAATCTACATCCCTGGAAACTTGTTGAATTGACAGAGTATGACACATTCTAAGCATAACACATGCAATACTGGAATATAATTGATATAGCATGTGTTGCTATGTTAGTGTAAAGTCATCTAGCTATAATTTAATTGGTTGTACCTGTTCATGTGTACAATTTTGTTGTTTACTTTAGAAATAATCACTTGTTTTTATATAAAGGTGAAAATTTCAGAGCAGATAAAAGGGAGACCTGTCAACTGAAGACAAGTCCTGTTTGCTTCAACAATCAATGAACTTGTGTTTTTGTCAAATTAATTTGCTTGAGTCATTTCATCAGAGATGGGTTTCTTCACTGATTGAGTTTCATCCCAGGTGATAGAACAAAATTTCATTCCCCTTCCCCCTTCCCTTAACCCGATGAAAAAAAAAAATCAAAATGTGATATGTTTTTATTAGTCTAATTCTTCCTGGGATACAACCACATTTGTATGTAAACAAGAATAATTCTCCCCAGGAGAAAGTCATCCCCAGAAAACCCAAGGGCCTTGCCTGGGGGTGTTAATTTCCTTGGACATCCAAGAGTGAAATATATGATTTTATAAACAAATAGTCAAAATAGACAATTCATGCATTTTGTTCAGCTCATGATATGAAACGTTTCACATCTGAATCAGAAACTGAACATCTTTGGCAAGAAATAAACATGCTTACATAGAAAATGAGAAATCTGGCATAAGTACTAATGCAATGAAGTTGTCTTGTGCTCTTTTAATATTTATTTTAGTTATATATCACTATATGACTGTGTCAAACCTTTTGTTTTTTGAAGGAAGCATTCCCCTTATATACAGTACATTTGAAATGATAACTGCCTATTTCAATACAATTATTGTTTTTGAAAAGTATACTTATAAATGTACCTATAATAATGGAATAAAAATTCTCGACACAGAGTGTAAGTTATCCCAATACGCAGATGACACGACCATGATTTTAGATGGCTCTGAATCCTCCTTTTCGAGATCTTTGTACTTACTCGATGCCTTTGCCTCCATATCTGGGTTGAAAGTTAACTATGACAAAACTGAAGCCTTCTGGATTGGCGCCCTTAAAAGTTCTAACTTTACCTTTTGTTCAAGCAAACCTATAATTTGGGCTGATGAGAAGGACTTTGCTCTGGGAGTTTGGTTCTCTACTTCAGAAGACCGCTCTCTAGATTTAAACTTTATTGAGAAAATTGAAAAAATAAAGAGTATATTAGATAATTGGTCGGCCAGAAGGCTAACCCTCTTGGGTAAAATTACAATTTTAAAAACCTTAGCCGTATCACGAATCGTCTACATATTGTCATCTCTTCCAACACCTCCTGACATAATTAAGAAAATCAACTCCATATTGTATGATTTCCTTTGGGACACTAAGGGCGATAAAATCAAAAGAACGACAATAATAAATAATTATGAGAATGGAGGGCTTAAGATGTTAGATATTCAAAGCTTTAACGAAGCCTTGAAAATGAAATGGATTCAAGGAAATCTAAATGAAGAAAATAAAGGGGAGTGGAAACTTTTTTTTGAACATCACTTAGAGAAATATGGCGGTAAACTATTGTTTCCAAGTAATTTAAATTAAACAACAAGATACTACACTGCTCAATCTCAAGGACCCGTTCTTGAATGAAATCATACAGCATTGGACCAAATTCAACTACAGAGATGAGAATTTAGATTTTGCATCCACATGTATATGGTATAACTCTCACATCAGAATAGAAAACCGTCCATTCTTTTACAAATCATGGTTGAGTGCAGGAATAAAGGAGATTAGAGATTTGTTAGGTAATGACCAGAAGTTTCTAACCTACAATGCCTTTATTGATAAATACAGAATCAAAACCAATTATCTCGAATATTACAAAGTGATATCAGCCGTAGTTCATTACAAGAAGATATACTTTACGGCATGCAACAATGTAACTCCAAAGGACCAAGTTGACAACCTTCTGTCTTATACTAAAGTCTCCAAAAAAATATATGAACACTTAATAAATAACAAAGCTTCTATGCCATCTAGGAGTCAGGGTAAGTGGTTGGAAGAGAGAGACTTATTTTGTAATTCTAATATAACAGTAAATTGGAAAAGCACGTACTGTCTGCCATTTTTGTGTACAAGGGAGTCAAAGCTCAGGGTCTTCCAATCTAAATTTCTTCACAAATGATTTTTTGTACAAGATAGGCATTAAACAAAGAGATTCCTGCTCCTTCTGCAAAGGAGAAAAAGAAACCCTCATTCATCTATTTTGGAACTGCAAGCATACACAAGATTTCTGGAAGAGCATCTTCGAGTGGATCTCCCAAAACGTTACGGATTTAGAAAATGTTACTCCTTCTTTGTCTCTTTGTTTTGGTCTTATTGACAACACAAAAGATTTTCTCCTTCATCATTTACTCGTTATATCTAGACACTATATATACACCTGCAAACTTGGAAACAAGCTTCCTAAGCTGCAAGTGTATATACAACTAGTTATAAACTCAATGGAAATAGAAGGACAAATTGCACGTTATAATAATGATCCAAAGCCTTTTGCACAGAAATGGTCTCGCCTTAATTTTCAGATCAACCTCTCATGAAATACATAATACATTATATTAACAATATCTACAAATGTACAATACATAAGCAATGTAAAACATAGAATCCTCTAACTGCAAACTAAAATACTCTGTATGACATTTTGTGTATGTTTTGTGTGTATTATATTGTATTGTATAGCACTATATGTATGTATGTAAATATCACTATGTGAAGATTAAAAAAAAATAATAATAATAATAATAATTTTATAAGAAAAACAACCTGGGTACAAAATAATAAATTGTCATTAAATATTCCCTCCTTGCTTTCTGACAGCATACATGTATGTGCCTGGTTACCTGTTACTTATATCAAATGTTATTTACCAATAGGAAAGTGCCAATTTGCCATGCCGAAAAGGTACAGATAGCACAGAGGAAAGTGGCATCTTTCTGCACAATACATTACCACCTCAGTCAGATGCAACAGTGCATAAAGATACTCTTGATCTACCTATGTTAGATTCAGTGGATGCATGGTCAAGAGAGACAATCATTTCAGACACAGGCAGTGCAGAGTTAGAAATCCTTGATGGATGGGAAAGTGATGTTAATGGCCATGAAGAAGGCTATTTTACAGCCAAATGAGTTGGGTGAACTCCATAGTGGTGTCATGTATATAAGGGAACATCCAGGCTGGCACAAAAGATGGTTCACAATTAATGATCACTGCTTAACATGCTTTCGACACAGATCAGAGACTAAGATGTTGTTTCAAATCCCTTTAAAGGGAGCAAAAATCATCCCAACTGATCGCAAGAAAAGTCGGATGTTTCCAATTACTCTGTCAGTTCCGAGAATTCATGAGACCATCACTTTTGCAACAACAGAAGAACATTCAAGACAAGAGTGGGTTTATGTTGTGAATTATGTTATTTCAAGACTTGTAGGGGATGAGGATAGTCCTGACACACCAGAGAGTCAGTCATTTATTTCATATGACACTTACCTTAAACTTATTGGTGAAGAATCAGGTCGAGATAGAAATAGTATGACTGTTGAAATGCTTGAGCAGTCACGACGAAGGAAGCTCTCGGGTTGTCTTGATTCACCCAAACTGATGGAACCTCGTAAGAGTTGGACAGATAGTAAGGACAGTGCTCATTCAAATGCTGCTGATGCATCTTTGGCTCAGTGGAAAATTGGTCTTGATGATGAAGATGAAATGCTTGTAATGGATAATAACCTTGCACCTGGTCTGGACGAGGAGGAGTCATTTAAGGAGCTGCAAGAGGTGAAAGAAATAATTTAATTAATGTGTTATTAATTAGTGAGAAAAGCAGTATCACCCTTTAGAGCAAGGCCTCTTATGTTGTGTTCTTGTGCAAGACTCCCTCAAAACTCCTCCCTGACATTTTTTCCCAACGGGGTGTATAAGTAATAGTAATTAGAATGAGTAAAGTACAATTCAGGGAGTAATCGGGCGAGTAATTTTAAGTCAGCTGAGCATGTAGCGAAAGGACGATTTGAAATTATGAGCACGATAACCATAAATTATACAAGAAGTCAAATAATATTACTAGCAGTAATCACAGATTATGGAGACGCGTTCGAAGGAATTTCCAGCAGAAATGAGCCCCTGAAAAAAAACCAATAGGGGCGGCCATTTGGAAGACCGTCTACCAAAAATCTCAAATTTTACTGCACATAAACCACAGGACAACCAACACAAAATTAGGAAACGCGACTAGCATTACTAGCATCTGTGTGGACTTTATTCTACCAAAAACACCAGTTTTTAGACACAGCTGTCTAATTGCAGCTATCTAATTAAAGAGTTGAAATTAGTCACTAACATGATGACCGTGTATCAATTTTCGTAAGAAGTAGGCATGTGGACAGCCAATCACAATCAAGAATTTTGTGACTGAATTTGATAAGCATATATATACACCGACCTATTACATTGTGTATCAATCAGTTTAAAATTGTACAAGTAGCTTTATTCTTTGTTGTCCTGTTAACTTATCAATCATCCACCATTTTTTTTTTCTTTTATAGATATTACCAGATATTATACAAGGATGCAAGGTTTCAAATACTGGAGGAAAAAAGAAAAAGAAGGTCTCCAAGGCTAATTCTTTGCGAAAAGTGGGTAAGTTGACAAAATAAGGGATCAAACTCTTTTGTTCCTTAACAAAGCTAAGATTATGCAATTTGCGGACACAAACCTGTACATGACCATTAGACTATTACTGTCATCTGTCTATTACTTTAAGGGTGCCATTGCATCCTTTGGTTCATTACCTTTGGAAATTAATAGAAATGGGTAGCCATTGCTTTGGGAGGCTATTATTTGTAGAATTCTACAGTATTTTACCCTAACTTATCTTAGGTAGTGTTCATATTGCAGGTGAAATCCAGTCCCAGGTTAGATCAGTATTCAATCTAGGTTAAATGTGTACCAGTATTAAATCTAGGTAAGCTATCCCTAACTCCAACACAAAGCTACATGTAACTCTTTACACAAAGTTAACCCTAGCTAACTCTAACACAAAGCTAACCCTAGCTAACCATAACAAAACCTAGACAAAACACAAACCTAAACAAAGCTACATGTAACTCTTAACACAAAGTTAACCCTTAACACAAAGCTAATAACCTTTGCTAACCATAAAACAAACCTAAACATCATACCACTGGCTACATGTATATTGTATTAGCTTTGTCCAAGGGTTAGGGTTAGCTTACCTAGATTGAATAGTGATCTTACCTGAGACCAGATTTTACCTGCAACATTCACACTTGGTTCCCAGGCATTGGCCAGGGTACCGGCACAAAACTGGTTGTTGTTCAGATTACTAGTGCCCAATTTTATGAAATGTTATTGAAGGTACACCAGCTTACAGTCTACCATTCCCTTTGTAAACCACAAGAATTTAGTTTTATTGACTGAGTCGATAAGGTAAATTGACCACCGTAAAAATATTCAAATAACTGATGCTTTTTACGGTGGTCAATTTACCTTATAGTAGATATAAATTGTACGTTGACAATCAGGGGAGGGGGAGTGGCTGACGTCATGATCCCTAGAGGTGACGTCATGGGTTAAAAATAGGTACATATGATATCGTAATCTATTTTAGGTCAATGGGGAGTGATGACATATTATAAATTGTTTGTTCGCGTCTGGGATCAGGGATTAGCTGACGTCATGATCCCTAGGCGCCACAGGATCGGGGATTAGCTGACGTCATGATCCCTAGAGGTGAGATCATGGGTAAAACATGGGTAGAGATGACGTCATAATCTATATTAAGTCAATGGGGAGTTGGAAATGAATCACATCATAATCTATTTTAAGTCAATGGATTGTCGGGAATAAATGTCATCATATTCTATTTTTAACTCGAGAGTCACACTGGGGTAGAATGATGTAATATGATTATTTTTAGATTGTTGATTTAATAATTTTAATGGTTATAAATTCAAGGGGATGCTCTATGAAAAGTTAAAATGGTAGTGACCTCGAAGCTAATATGGGTATTACTCTCTCTTTTCTTCGAATCTGGTTTGATCGATTTCGCTTTTTAGCAAGAAGTATAAGTTTTACTTTGAGTGAACTATTGTTTTTGTAACCACTAGACCATCAAAGCTGTGGACATTATAACCGAATAAAACTAATTAGAGGTTTCCGAAACATTCAAGTTTAGAAGCAATAAAATTGCACAGGATAAAAAACCACTTCTTATTGGTATTTACCGCCGTTTTAGCCGCCACATCACTAGACTCTATGTCAATTTTCAGTTTGCAAGCCATCACCCACTTTAAGTTTTAAAACATATGACTTTACCAGATCGCCTTCAAAGTTCAAACTTTTAATTATGCGAACTTACACCTCACTAAATTTGCATGGAAAATTAGCACCTCGGAAAAATAAACAAAGCAACCAATTACATGCGTGCGCTAAAACAATAAACCCACACTTTATTAAGTTCAAACTATATTTATTGATAACAAACAATTTCATAATTATACAGACAATTTAAAAGCTTAGTTGGAAAGGAACAGAGTTTATTTATTCTTTTTCATCGGGTTTATACAAAGTACTCTTTTTCTCACCGCACTGCAATCATCGTTTCGGGTGAAATTAATGCTCTTGATTCTTTGAATGCTTGTAAGGTTCAGCTCTAAATCTGTAACGCCGCGATCGCCTTTTAGGTTTATCATCACCAACATCTAAGTAATTTACTAATTGGATTCTCGGTCGTTTTCGCTTTGGTGCTGGCGAGGGTGTTTGTACTGTGGGGGGAGGGGTCAAGACGGTTGGATTTAAAGGTAGTGGCGTTACTGCAGAAGTTTCTTGTATAGTGGGCGCTGGAGAGGGTGTCGCGATAAATGGATTTAAGGGTGTAGAGGTTGTCACCGCTGTTAATGCTGTGGGTTCTTGTATAATGGTGGGTAAATTATCTTTCGGATGACTTGCAAAACTTCTTTTCATTTCATCAGACTGTTGAGGTCTTCCATTCAATTGATGTTTAAACGTCAGATTTCTGTTTTGCAGCTCAAGGTACTGTTTGGCTTTGTCATTTTCCCCAAGGTCTGTACAGGAGAGAATGCTGTCCATTCTGTCCTGTAGTCCCTGCATGGCTAAGAGAACTGGAGCTGTCGAAAGGTTCTGTTGTCCGAGTCCTGAGAAATATTGTCTTGTACCCCTGTTTGATTAAATTGTTCTTCACCGGGTAGTACATTCGTTCGTAGTCTACAATTTTCTTGTGTGGTTGTTTTTAAATCCACCAGGAGATAACCAAAGGGTCTTCGTACAGCCTCTTCGTACTGGTTTATAAAGAAAGCCGTTTGCCCAGGATACATTTGCTTTGCTAGAGTCAAAATTTGCAGTTTGTCTCTGGGATTCTTGAAAAGGACCAAGTAGTGACTGTTTAAACTGATACTTCGGCTTTCCTTGCCCTGATGAAATAAATTCTGTACGATATAAATGACACTCAGGTTGCGGTGATGAGAACCTCGTGTAAAAAGGTTTACTATTCGCTTGTCTTTGCTATAACAATTCTATTGTTATCACCACCACCACTACAACTCTATTGTTTTTCCTTCTATTCCACGATAAAAGACAGTTACTCACTATTCTTAGCTCATTCTACAGTTATGTGTCAAGTAGTAAAGAACAACCGAGGTTTTCTACAGCTCTTAGCTAATGGTCCCGATCATCAGCACAAGTTTCTCTTAAGGACAGCTTCTCCACAACAGGTTCACGCCTTGTTACATATTCTTTATAATGTTCTTAAGGAAAATATTCCCTGTCCTGAAACAAATAAGCGTGTTTTGCTCCGACATAAGGATGCTCTTATTAATCTGGCCGAGCAAAACGTTCCCTACAAGACAAAGAAACAAATACTTGTACAAGATTGTGGTGGCTTTATACAAGACTTATTGGCCCCCATTGTTACAAGCTTGGGCGTTTTGATGCTATAAAAGAAACTATACATCATTGCAATGATCATTTCAAGCTTGTCTTTAACGAGTATGGATTGATATGAAGAGAAAAGTAGACTGGGATGAAGAAGAAATGGAGAGCGGTATGGAAGACACTATAACCTCCGATGAGGACAACAATGACGAGAAAGACAACGAGGAGCCAAGAATTACAGATGTTTTAGGCAATCTTTCCAAAGCGGTGTCAAAAGAACATGCTTCTGATTTGTTGCATAGCATGCCTCTTCCAAAGATATCCTGTTTTGGGCACCTAGGGGCCAATTACTCCGAAATCAGCGCATAATACCCGTGACAAACATCGCAGAGCTGGTTGAGTATGTGCTACTTCCCCATAACGATGATGTAGCCCGACCCTGTGCGCTTAATACCTTTTTAGGTGGACTCGCAGAGTTGGGAATTGATAAGCGTTTAATCAAGAATAAAAAACTGTTAAGCGATCTTTTAGAGAAAGAAAAGATCTATCAAGAACAAAAAGAATCCGACAATGAGACATATGAGGGAGATTCAACCGACAGCGAAGGAGAGGAAAGCGCTTCTGAGAACAGTCCGGCCGATGGGTCTGAAGAGAGCGACCAAGAAATTCAAATTGATGAAGAGGATGCAGGAAATTCAACCGACAACGAAGAAGAGGAAAGCGCTTCTGAAAGCGGGAAAATAATTCAGGCAAAAAGTCCCATGTCATCATTGCGAGAGTTCAAATGTGTATGTAACCGGAGTCGTGAAATGTCCCAAATGCTTTTGGCATGATAGTAAAAAGATTTGCCCCATATGCGAGCACAAGATTCCTTTGGACAAAACTAAACTCGTGAAAGAGACCCTTGCTCGTTGCGATGATTGCAGTGCGGTGAGATACAGAAAACCAAGGGAATCAAAGAGTACTTTGTATAAACCCGATGAAAAAGAATAAATAAACTCTGTTCTTTTCCAACTAAGCTTTTAAATTGTCTGTATAATTATGAAATTGTTTGTTATCAATAAATATAGTTTGAACTTAATAAAGTGTGGGTTTATTGTTTTAGCGCGCGCATATTTTTCCGAGGTGCTAATTTTCCATGCAAATTTAGTTTAGTGTAAGTTCGCATAATTAAAAGTTTGAACTTTGAAGGCGATCTGGTAAAGTCATGTTTTAAAACTTAAAGTGGGTGATGGCTTGCAAACTGAAAATCGACATAGAGTCTAGTGATGTGGCGGCTAAAACGGCGGTAAATACCAATAAGAAGTGGTTTTTTTATCCTGTGCAATTTTATTGCTTCTAAACTTGAATGTTTCGGAAACCTCTAATTAGTTTTATTCGGTTATAATGTCCACAGCTTTGATGGTCTAGTGGTTACAAAAACAATAGTTCACTCGAATTAAAACTTATACTTCTTGCTATAAAGCGAAATCGATCAAACCGGATTCGAAGAAAAGAGAGAGTAATACCCATATTAGCTTCGAGATCACTACCATTTTAACTTTTCATAAAGCATCCCCTTGAATTTATCAATAATCAATAATCTAAAAATAATCATATTACATCATTCTACCCCAGTGTGACTCTCGAGTTAAAAATAGAATATGACATTTATTCCCGACAATCCATTGACTTAAAATAGATTATGATGTGATTCATTTCCAACTCCCCATTGACTTAATATAGATTATGATGTCATCTCTACCCATGTTTTACCCATGACCTCACCTCTAGGGATCATGACGTCAGCTAATCCCCGATCCCGGGCGCGAACAAACAATTTATGATATGATGTCATCACTCCCCATTGACCTAAAATAGATTATGATGTCATCTGTACCTATTTTTAACCCATGACGTCACCTCTAGGGATCATGACGTCAGCCACTCCCCCTCCCCTGATTGTCAACGTACAATTTATATCTACTCCTTATTGACTTAGTCAATAAAACTAAATTCTTGTGTTTCACCAACCCACTGACGCAGCACCACAGTTTCTCTAGAAACTAACCCTATTCCCTTGTAAACCGCCCTCATGCAGTACACAGTTTCCATACAGTATTCTGCAAGCATTTAATGTTATATCAACTACTATTGGTACTGCAGGTTCAGAGATCTTGACAGGAAGCTTTTTGTCTATGAATAGTAGTGAAGGGAAGTCATCTTCAATCTCTGACCTTCAAATCCCAGGCTCAAAAGTGAAAAGACATGGCTCACTAGTCACTTCATTGTCCTCTAAAGCTATGCGTGTCAAATCAAAGATAACAGGTTCTTTCTTCAGTAAAAGTACATTGTCAAATTTTTGTTTATATTCAAAGAATATTTGAGAAGTAACGTGAACTTTTTTAACTTGATTAATCAGAAAAATGCAGATGTTTGCAAGTAAACAGTAACCCTTTTGTACTCGCTGTCTCTCATTCAGATTCGTTCAAACATTAATACGCATTGAGATGAAAATGGTTGTAATATGCAGAGATGCCAACTCTCCCGGATTATCCGGGAGTCTCTCGGATACGGAACGAATCTCCCGGTCTCCCGTACAGGTCACCAAATCTCCCGGATAAAAGCGACTTTGGATCTTTTCTCTAAAATAGGCTAAGATTTTAACCCAAATTTTCCCAAAATCCAAAAAAATGCGGTCTTTCATCATATCTTAACTTCACAAACGCTTTTCGGTTCTCAGGAATGCCGAAAATGGTACCTTAAGAGGGTAAAGCCAAAAAAAACATTTCCGGACCCCCAGAAAAAAAATCCCTATTTTTAATCTCCAGAGGTTGGCATCTCTGAATATGTTCGTTTTTATTTATTTATGTATTTGATCTTACATTACTGTTCATTTTAAATGTGAAACCCCTGTACTTTTTATATGCGAAACCATGTAGTCCTGAGTGTTGCTGTCGAAGTACTTCGATTCGAGTTCAATGCATACTGTATAATATAGGTAAGAAAGAGTTTTGGAGGTGTAACATAGTTTTTAACATTAGAAAATAAAAATAAAATCTTCATAAAAATACATTGTAAGAACGTGACATGACAGGTGTAATATTAAGTAAAAAAACATAAGCTTATATAATAATAATACTCACAGGTCGTAAAGATGACATCGCCAATAGCCCGCAGGAACTGTCCTCATTTCAAAGCACTACGTTCTCTGGATATTTACTTCGAAAGAAAGGTCCTAACTGGAAAAACAGGTGGTGTATTGTGAAAGAACATCGGATTTTCTGCTACAAAGACTTTGGCATCGGAACAGCTGAACTGGAGGTTCCTTTGCAAGACACTTCGATTAGAACATTGGAAGAAAGCGATCCTGAAAAGCCACACATGTTTGTGTTAACTTGCGACAAGGAGGAACTGTTATTCACCGCTGAAAATGAAGCCGAACTAGAGGAATGGATAATGGTTTTAAAGGATGAATTAGAGCCCACTGAAAGTTCGCCCGGTAAGCAATTCTTCTTTTTTTAGGAAGCAATTTATGAATTTAATGATGGACAGTCACAGACCTCACCCCCTGACCCAGAGATGCCAACCTCTGGAGATTGAAAATAGGAGTTTTTTCTGAGGATGAGATTTTTTTCGCGCCGAAGGCGTGAATTGAGTGACGTAGCGAGCATCTGGGGGGGGGGGGGATGTTTTTGGCTTTACCCTTTAAAGGTGCCATTTTCTGCATTCCTGAGACCCGAAAAGTGTTTGTGAAGTTAAGATATAATGAAAGACCGCATTTTGTTTGGATTTTGGGAAAATTTGGGTTAAAATCTTAGCCTATTGCAGAGAAAAGATCCAAAGTCGCTTTTATCCGGGAGATTTGGTGACCCGTACGGCCGAGACCAGGAGATTCGTTGTCCGGGAGAGTTGGCATAAGTGTGACCTGAGCAAGCGTTCGACGAGCGAAGAGCAGAAAAATGGCGGGTGGTCCATGTCTAAATTTAATTGATTGAAAATTAATCAGTGCTTTCTGTAAGGTGAAATTATTCTCCCCCCACACGCACACGCACACACACGCACACACGCGCATGCGCACACACGCGCACACACGCGCACGCACGCACGCAATTTTAGCACATAAATGGGGAAAACGAGCGAGGAAAGTGGATTACCTCAACCGGTAACCAGCCCACATGTTCTGTAGTTTTACCAAACAGAATGACGCGTAAGTCGCGTAAGTGGTAAGCACTCCAGATAATACGAACCTCCGGGTAAATAATAAAGCAACAAATGTTCTGTAATCTGGCCATTTCACCTAAACAACAAAGACTAAACTGAACAATGTCACGAACATAGCAAACAACAAACCAAAGATTTTGGCCAAAGCATGTTCGTTATAATGGGATTACAATGTACTAAAACCTTGGTCCCGGTTTGTTTCGCAGTTCCTGTGACAGTTTCATTAGAGAGAACAGAGCTATCACCGTCGCCAACTGAAGAGCAATCTGAACTATCTGCATCAAGAAGCCCATCAGTTTCAGAGAACAAACCCAAGGAATCTGGTAAAAGGAATAGGGACCTTTCACCTGCTGGAGGAAAAAAGACGTCCATATTCAGTTCTTTCGGACTTAAGCTCACCAAGTCAAAGCCCAAAGCGATTCCCAGTGTTCCTATTCCTTCAGTGGATGTTAGCACAAGTACCAGCGTCGAGGATGGTTTCGTTGTAGTTCAACACACATCTAACGATGAAAGCAATCAAGGTAAGCCGGGCTTGAATTGACAAGAACAAATAGTTGTACAGTCGTCTATAGCATGTTCTCTATTCTCGCCCTGCCGAGCCCAAAGGGTCTCTCACAAACTGTATACACCAAATTGAAGAAACGTTGTCGGGTGAAAAGCATAAACCATGCACGATGCGACCCAAAGGCTTACTGGGAAGTTGGAAAATTTAATCTTCGTCTGTGACAGAATATACAATGTACATTATATTAACACAGAATACATAAATCATGCTCTTAAATGTCTCGAACAAAGAAAACATCTTGATTATCAAGAAATAGAATATAACTAGCTTGCCAATGCTGCCTACCCAGAATCCCATTCGGTCTCATCGTTCATGGTTTATGCTTTTTTAAATGACAACGTTTCTTCAATCAGGTGTAAATCAGTGAGTTCCGCAAACTTTTCAAAACAAATAGTTTCGCCCAAACAGAGTCGGAAACGCTTGTGCTATAATTTTAATACCAGTGAACTGTTTCGAAACAGCCAACCTGCGTTGGATTCAAGCCAGTAAAAATACCCAGTTGTGTTTTTTTTTTTACTGGCACTGGTGCCGGCTTATTAAACCAGCTTACACGGCAGTAGTTAATAACAAAATAACCTAGGTGAAGGTTAATGTGTGTTAAAGTGGTATTAAATAGTAAATCAAGGGATGGTGGTTTACTGAGTGTAAAGCACAGTTGTCAATGATTTAAGAGTAAAATACACAAAGTCGAGTCAACTGATTTCAATTTTCCTTGTCGGCTTTACGTTGATGCTTTCGTTGTTGCCTTCTTATTAATTTGGAAATAATCCGACGGTTATGATCACTCAGTTGTCATTCAAGCGCAACAATAGAACGAGAAACTACGTGACAGAAACAACGCCTACGCTACGTCATTGCTCCCTGTTTCCTTCCAATACTCTCGACCTCACTTTAAATATCTGTATCTGAGCGAATTGGGTGGATAAAATTAGAAAGTTTTGCTGTTTTTCCGTCTTTTTGTCGTGATATTGCTTATCATAGTTTCGCTTTGTTATCAGCGTTAGATGTTTATCATCATCATAGACCTTTTGCCAGTGTGCGCATGATTCCTTTTTTTAATTCCTAAAAGTTAGAAGAGTTTTCCTTTAGCAAAAGAACATATGACAGGTTTAAACGCCGGTTTTAAGACCGGAAAACCTTCAGTGTCAACTGAAACACAGAAAACCTGTATTGATGTAAAGCTATCGAGGCATGAAATAGCATGTTAAAACTGAGCTGATCTAGCCGCAAATAAGAGGGCCTGTATTCGCTTTTAGAAGAAGTCGGTATAACATAATATTATATCAGGCGTCGAACTGAAAGAACGTTGCTATAGAGTTGAGGACCTTTTAGTAAATATGTTATGCAAGTTTTCTGTTGAAATCTCTCGTTTAATTTGTATCAGTTATATGGACGATGGTAATATTGATCCAGGTACTCTACATGTGTACCGGTATGTAGCACATCATTTCATTCGGTGATTTTCTTTATTCTAGGTGACTCAACTGTAACAGAAAAACATAATAATGTTGAAAGACTTGAAGTGACCACTTCCCATTCCATGGAAGGTTTTCTGAATCAACGCATAGAGGAAGATATATGGCTAAGATGCTGGGTAAGTTTGCTTATTCCTAATTGACCTACGGTTTGTTGTTGTGTTGTGGTTATGTGTAAAGTTACATTAGGACTTCAATTCTTAATTTGGGTGACTTGTTCAATTGATTAATTAAACTTAAACGTGAAATAATTATAGTTATGAAACGTCAGTAGTTATGTATGACACTATACGGCACTTTTTAAAAATTAACGACAAAACACTGTAATTTTAACGGCTGCTGTTAACATTATAGTGTTTTGTCGTTAATTTTTTAGTTATGTAACCCACCATAGTGCACTATAGGCCATTATCGATAAATTCACTGTAATATAAACGGCTGCCACTAAATTATAGTGTTTTGTCGTTAATTTTTAATTTATGAAACCATCATAGCTCATTATGGGTCATTATCGATAAATCATTATAATTTAGTGACACATGTTATATTATCGACGAAATGTCGATAATAAAGTGTCGTCACTCCATACTATACGGTATATATATTTTAATCGACACACATTGACAACACAGTACAGTTAGAAGAAAAAAACTTCATCTTCGCTTTCTTCAGGTATTTTTGTGGTTTAACATATATGCTATTAACCTTCACTTGAATTGAAACTTCTTCTTCACCAATATAAATACTATCAATTAACAGAGCCATTTTGACTTTTTCAAGATTTTTCGTAGCGATTCTTGTTAAAATTTTATCACTTTGTTTTGAATGTATAAGTTTAACATTAAACATTGGTGGTTTTATTAACCCAGTAACTCTTGTACCCATGCCTTCAAACTGAAAACAATAAAAAAATATCATCATACGTGTTATTTAAATGCTCCCTACAAATATCTCTAATATAAGTCATACAATCAACAAACTTCTTTTCTTCCGCTGTCATTCGTCCTTTTTCACCGTATAAACAAACCGGTATGGTGTAACCAAGTAGTTCAGTACTTTCGTTTTGACTATAAGTCTCTTTTGCAACAAAACTGTAAAGAAATGGTGAATCGATTACTAATGGGCCTTTATAGGTGTCAATTTTAATTATTTCAAAATCGGTTTTGCTGCTTTTCACTGATTCGTGGAAAATAAAATTTGTTTTTGCAAATTCTAAAACTTCTGAAGGATCCATGTTGTTATAATTACATATTTATTTTTTAATACGATTTTTTCATTTCTAGTAAAAGAAATGAAAAATAAACAGATATTGAATCTTCTTCATCATCGCTTTCTTGTATCGTTTCCTTTTGTTCTGAATAGCGTTAAAAATTTATCAGACTTTTCTGAATAATTGAGTTTAGCATATAATATTGGCGGTTCACTGTCCTTGTAATATAAAAGGTGTTTTAATCTATCAGCTATCTCTACACCACAAGCCTCTTCTAAGCGCTTGTAACAAAGTTCTTCAAAATTTTCCAAAGAAATATAAAACTCATTTTCTTCTGGTGTCGGTTCATCGCCTTTGGACCATAAACAAACCGGAATAGAATAACCAAGTAGCTCACGAGTTCCGTCTTCTTTTTTTCTTCTATGGGTCACACCAAAACTGAAAAGAAACGGTGTTTCAATGACTAAAGGACCTTTTTTATTATCACCGTAATCGGCTTGTATTTTAATCCTTTGATAATTGTAAAGGTCGCTTTTTATCGGTTTGCTGAAAATAATATCTTCATTACGAACATCTGAAAGAATTGACAGTTGCATGTTGTTATAATTACATATTTATTTCTTTAAGACGATTTTTTCATTTCTAGTAAAAGAAATGAAAAATATTCAAGCTTCATTCCTACCTACAATCCTTGCAACAACGCTTGTTTTTCCCATGAATGCAGATGCCGTTTCCACCGCAATCTTTGCAAGAATATTTTACACGGTTGTGTTCACAAATCTGTTTTCCCGAGCACTCCTTGCAATAGTATTTGTTATTCCCGTGAATACAGATTCCGTTTCCACCGCAATCTTTACAAACATGCCGTTGTCTACCATGTTCACAAATCCTTGATCCCGAACACTCCTTACAACTGTATTTATTTTTATCGTGTGGGCAAAGTTGTATTCCAGCTTTTGGCGGCTTCGTGGGTTCTTGTCGTTCAACAGCTTGTAAAGCTTCGATCAGTTCGGCTTTTCGCATCAGATGCCATCCTCTAATTTTCTGCTCTTTTGCCATAGCTTTGAGATCTTTTACCGTAACTTTAGGTTTCAATTCTTGCTTTTCCATTCTTCTATTAAGTACTTTTTATTTTTAAGACCAAATTTTTTATAAAGTGTCATACGATGAACTTTTCCTCGTATCTTTTTTCAACACGGCTATTTATTGTTGGACAAAGATCAATTATAACATCATCAATCAACCTCATATTGCTCACAAACGAATCGTGGTTAAAATGTTTTCCTCGCAGACAAGAACGTAAGTCAACCAAAACTTTCTGATATGTTGTATGTGCGAATTTACTCATTTCAACCTTCGATTATAATTTTTATAATCGGAAAATCTTTTTATTAACAATCCCGCGCCGGAGATAACCCCCAGTATAACTGGGTTTAGTGTAACTCCACCGGCGATTGTACCGACTGTGATAAGAGATGAACTACTCAGTTTACAGAATAGATTCATCCGTTTGAGATGTTTAAAAGTCTTTTTGTAACACCACCACTTCTTGTGATAAAATCTGTAAAGAGCCTTAATCTCCGACAATCTCGTCTCATCGATCGAAGTATCGATGTGATTAAATGTGAAAATATCTTGTTTGTGTTTCATATTTTAAAATTTTATTATGATAATTTTAAACATAAAATGATTGCAAGCGTTTTCTTTCTTGTCTCTTTTATAAATGAGCAATTTAATTTAAATTTATCTCCTAAATGGCTCAAGGATTCTCGAGAAATCGCTAGAGAGGTCGTAGAAGCGCTTGAACACGCTAAGATCTGAAAGATCCCCTAATTTATTATACGTTGCGTATAATAAATTTTAATTCGCGTAAAATTATGTCGTCTCAAGCCACAGACTTACCAAACATTTATCGATGGTAGTTCCTTGTAAACTTTGTACTCTCACACGAAATTCATCACATTCTACCAGAGCGATATCGCTAGTTAAGTGACAGACCTGTTTCTTGCCACCCTCTCCCCTTCCTATTACATTATTTATCAATACGGCAAGAGGATTGTACGTTTCGAGCGTATCGAGCATATCGAGAATGTTTATACAACATTTTACAATTTTACACTTAACCGGAACCATAACATATTCATCTCCTGAAAATAGAGCAAACATTTGATTCGCAGTTCTCTTGTAAAGACCGTGAATTACAAATGCACCACCGCTAGGACTTGGTGAATTGATAATTGCGTAATTGTTCATATCGAGAGTGGTCTGCATAACCATTTTGCTACCCTCCAAAATATAAGGAGAATCGTAAACACTGGCCGGTACATCTGAATGGTTTCCTTTTATTCCGTAAATTATAAGGTAAGCTTGAGCTTGCGAAGCTGATGTTGGCGAGCCACTACATTTTAAATCGACCATAATATATTCCGGCGGTGAAATATGCCACTTATGTAAATTGATAATACTTCTAGCGTAATTTGTAAAGTTTTTTGTCGATTGTTTATTTATGTTGATAGAAGTCGATTCAACATCGACGCTGACGCCGCTCATTGTAGGTGGAATAAATTCGATACAAACGGTATATTCTCCCTCTGGTAATTTATACATATTAAAACCGATTCTTGATGCGTAGCTATTTAACGGGTGTTTATGTAATAAAAGACTGTAAACTTTTCTGTTTAACGTATGCGGCGACTCCACCAAATCGACTATACCGGTGACGGTTATATCATGTTCTGAACTTGATTGGTTCACATCTTCCATTAGGTACCTAAAATCATCTTTCAAATTTGTCGAGGTGGTGATATGCGATTCGTCGATATATTTTTTAAGCTTCTCTTCTAATTCTATCGTGTGAACTACCACATCCCCTATCTTGAGATTAAGATTTCTATCAACATAAGATTTTGGTGTAGCTTGATGATTAAGAGTCGGTGTTGCAATATTGTTGATAGGTTGTGAATTCATATCCAAACTACCGGTCATTGTTCCACCTGTCAAAGAAAGCTTTTTGGTTGTTTCAGCATCCACGTATCTTTTATTGGCCCCTTGGTCGGCGACCGTCGGGTCCTTTACATTATAAACCGTATTATTACCCATATCCAAACTAGTCTCCATCGGAAACGTCTCTTTACGGGATAAGAAAATATTCCTAACATCGTTGTAAGAGACAAGATTGTTATAATTTGCTCCTAAATCGTGATAAGTCTGTTGTTTCGATTGGACAACATTGAAACGTTCTTTCAGATCGATATTTTTCACGACCTCATGTGTAGATTCAGGAGCGTTAGGATGAATTTTTTTCAGAGTCACCATATTAACAGCGCATAAATCGTTATCTTCGTCCGTGTCCATATTTGTGATTAGTTTTCTGTTCATGTCGATCTCTCCGGGAAGAATCAATCTGTTTCCTCGAAGATCTAAATCACCGGTCATATGAGTCGACCCATCAACAAGAATAACATCTGTCGGATTTGGTTTTGTTGATAGCGCATTTTCCATCTGATGTTTTGTTATCGCATCATCATTATCAACTCCTTCATCAACATTTACAAGACGTTTTTGTTGAATATCGTAATTGTTATTGACATCTAATTTCAAACCGGTCCCTTGTTGTACTTGTTGATTAAAATTTTTTATATATTCAGATATTTCATAATTAGTGAATCTTCTGATATTATTAAAAATATCCATACGTAAGTTGATTATATTACCTATAATTTTTAAAAAGTCTCATCAAAGTTTTTAGTAACACTTTTCTTTTCTTTGTCTAAAAATAAGAATTCATATGGACCGAGTTTATCAAAAAGAACCGGATCTATTAGATTTTCTTGCGCAATAAGATTTAAATGTTTTTTAGTCGTTGGTGGATACAAAATCATGTGGGAACAGTTCTGTCGGAGTTTCTGAGGAACATCGTAGTAGGACTGGGATAGATAGATCGGGGAAATTTTATGATGCCGACCATCTGTATAATGATTGGCAATTTTGTTTTGAACTGCTTGGGGAGCGTTAATAAGATCATCAAAAACCACCACTTTTCTATTATCGATCGGATAGTCTGTTGTGTCCATAATATCTTCTCCAAGAAGTTCTAAAATATCATATCCAACTCTTTGACTAGCGTTTTCCATTAATTTTTGCAAGTCTTGAATTTTATCCTGATGTTGATTTGGTGAGTATAGATAAATCTTATCATAATAAATGAGCAGTTTTCTAAGAATATGCATTAAGGTGTTTGTTTTTCCACATCGAGTTTGACCTGTTATTAACATACGAAAATCTTCATTAAGAAAATCATTTAACGAACGATTATTATCGTTATTTTTTATTACATCATAATTTGGTATTTTCATTTTATTTAATAAGGTAGATAAACATTTAAGATTTTACAGATATTTTTAATAAACTTAAGTGTTTATTTTACAGATAATTTAAAATAACTTAAATGTTTATTTTACAGATAAATTAAATAATCTATTTTAATGAATTATGGATATTGATGAGATCAAAAAATATGCAGATTTAGAATTTGAAGGATTTAAAATTGCTAAAGCAGTTACTGAAGCAAAGAATGAGGTTAAAAATAAAGAACAAGTTCGCGATGTTGCGATAAGTGATTATTTTAAAACTCTGAGAGAATCGCTAATTGAACAGCAGAAAAAAACAGATGAAAAACAGGACAAAGTAATTCAGCAATTAAAAGAAAATCAATTGGCTTTGACCAGCGGTTTCAAAGATTTGGTTGAAACTAATAAAGATATTTTAATATTGAATAAAGAATTGCCATTTCCTGGCGGTGACCAACCACCTATACCTGCAATACCTCAACCACCAACGGATGCATTGGCTAAAATAATAACTGCTGAACCAAATAAGATGTTCACAGAAAACGAATTAGAATTTTTAAAAGAAACTTTTCATGAACCTAATGAGCTACTTAAAATGAATGAAGAACAGTTAATTGAAACTTATAATGAAGCTAAAGATGAAAACAGAAGTATCGGTATAAAAATAGGTGGTTTGAAAAGAAGAAACCAAAAACAGAAGAAGATAAACAAAAACTCGATTATGATCTGAAAATATATAAAAGAACAAGAGATATATTAGACAGATATTTAACAACGATTAAGAATGTAAAAATTTTACCGCAATATACAAAACAAAAACAAGGTGAAGGGGTACGCAAGTACAAACAACCAAGACGAAATGCTTATAAAATTCAAAAAAATAATCAATATGGAGGACTATTGATCGACATACCTAAATTAATGAACGATCTGAAATTAAGCGCTTATCGCGGTGGAAAATTAATTTATCAAGCTGATGCTGATAAATCTCTGATTAATTTACTAACAAAAAGATATAATCCTAAAACAAAATATAGTATGAACGCTATAAAAGTTTTTAATGATTTAAATATGTTGAGTAATTTACCTCCTCATAAATCATCTGGTAAATCGAAAATGGTTGGTTCAAGTATAGTTTATTATAATGAACCGAACCAATTGGCAGATAGAATGAAGATAATAATCGGTTCAATGGCTGCTGGTAATAATTCTCCTGTTTTGAAAAATGATTTATCGCAAATAAATGATGAATTGTTAAGAATAGGAGCAATAGATAAAACAATTCATGAGAAATTATATAAAAAATATATTATGTAAAATAAAATGGATGTTAACAGAACATTAGTTTTCAAATCTATAGATGCAAGAAAACAAAATCCAGATAATAAACCAGGAAATTTTACTGTAAGGTTTACTCCTGAGTTGAGATTGGATGATAATAAAGAATGTTATTTAGCATTGGATCATCTTAGTATGACTGCGAGTTGGCACAACATTCGCCCTCAATATAATAACGACAAACTAAAAATATCAAAAGATAAAGGTAAAACATATGAAACGATTACTTTTCCATCAGGGATTTATGATTACGAAGATATAAATGATTTTATCCACAAAACGATTGGGAAAATACCCAACACAGATGAATATGGAATTAGCGTATTATTTAATCTTACAACTTACAAGGTTCAACTAAATGAAAATTATCGCATCGATTTTAGTTCGAGTGGAAATTTTAATATTTTACTCGGATTCGAATCGAAAGTTTTAACGAGCAGCAGTTATGGGAAAAATTTCCCTAATATCAGTAACAGCGTCGATAATCTTTACTTAAAATGTAGTTTGTTGAGCGATTCGATCGTTTCAGGAAAGCGAAGTAATACTTTATTCACATTCTCAATAAATACAAAAACAAGGTCTTTACCTTTTGAAATCTACCCAAGAGTGAATTATTTGTGGCATAAGATAAATAAAAAAGATATATCTGAAGTAACATTTTACTTAACTGATGATGAAGATAGAAATGTTGATCTGAATGATATCGATATTTCCATAACTGTAGTGTTAAAAGAAGTAAAATTTTATTTATAATTTATATAAATGGAAGAACAAAGAAGGATTAGAAATTTTGATACAGGAGAAATTTCTTATATTAACTCTGTAGATCACTCTACAGAGTATGGTTCTGGTTTCTTTGACATATTTACAAAAATCGGTTCCAAATTAACAGGAAAAACAGCGAGTAAATTAGCCAGTAAAGCAGCAGAAAAACTTATTGAAAAAGGGGCTGAAAAGGTTGGAGAAAAAACTGGTGAAGTTCTTGGTGAAAAAATTTATGACAAGTTTTCATCTAAAGGTAAAAAAGAGCCACCACGAATATCAGGCGAAACAAAAGGAGATGAAATTATTAAAATTTTAAAAAAAGAAAACTCTAAAAAAGAGAAGAAAGAAGAAGACAAATATCAATATATTAGAAACATCGTAAATGATTTGATTTAATTTTAAAAAATAATTTCTTATTATAATTCATAATAAGAATGAGTTTTAGAAATCCAGAATTGGTCAAACGATATGAATATGTGGCCTTCGATTTGGAAACACCGCTAATCGATAATGTCGCAAATAATAATAGGCAGGTTAAGGATAATTATCGATTCACAGTTGATAATTCATCAGAAGCAAATCCGATCGATTGGTATAATGCATATTTGGAAGTAGATTTCAAACTTGTTACACTTGCTGATAGTGCAACCGGTATAACAGCAGGACCGAATAACGGCAATCAAGATTGTACTACAACTAATGGTCATACATTTATAAAACAGATACAGGTTGAATGCAATGGGATAACAGTTTATAATAACTCAAGAGCCAATGAAACATCGAACGTACTTTCCCTCTTAAAATATACAAAAAGTTATGCAGATACGATCGGTAAAGATCAATTTTTATATTTAGATTCATCCACAGGAACAACAGAAGCACGACCGGCTCAAGCGCTATATAACGAAGGTTTTGCTAGAAGAAAAATTTTAACAGATGCTGCAGCTGTTAACAAAATATCGATTCCTCTAAATTTATACAGTTATTTTGCAGCTTTCAAAAATAATCTTCACCCAAATATCAAGACAAATCTTCTTATAGAACTTGAAAACGACAACAATATAATTTTCAGAAAAAATGCTGCTCCAGATAGTAAAGTAATTCTAACAAAATTAAGATTGTGGTGTCCAAAAATTATTTTTAATGGCTTAGGTATGAAACAATATCTTGAAAATTATTTAAAACCCAAAAAATGGACTTATTTGAGAGAACATACCGAAATATTACAAACAACATCTGTAAATAACTCCTTTCGAATAAGTACAGGTATTAGGAGACCAAGGCATGTTTTCATTTGGGTTGTTCCCGAAGCAAGTTATAGTAATCAGGAACAAAATATATTTACTTTCAAAACATTTAGAATTCGAGCAAATAATCGATATTTTTCTAGAGCACACTTGGTAATAAATAATAGCATCCAATATCCTCAATTAGAAATGACATCAGATGAGGAGTCAAGACTTTACAGAGCTTTGTTATCCTACAGTTCCGCTTACAACGACTTTTTAAGCGGAACAATAATAGACCGAGCAAATTTCAGAAATCTTTTTGGAATTATATACTTTAATCTTAGAAACCAAGAAGAAGATGTAAAAGATAGCGTAGTTTCACTTACTTTTAATTATGAATTAAACGGAGCAAATCCAACAAATTATAGATTAAATGCTTTAGTTTTACACGAAAAAGAAATAGAGTTATACACATCATCTGGAAAATTATTAATAAAAGCGTAAATCTAATTAAAATTATATTTTATAAAAATAAAATGGCAACAACGTATTTTGCATATGGAGTAAATTTGTCTCAAGGACAATTACAAAAGTTAAAAAAAGCATGACGATAATTCAGAAATTACGATAAGGTTAAGTAAGAATAATTTAAAAGGGACAGATGAGTTGATGTTGACAAAAACCCAGATTAATAAGATTAATAAAGCGCTAAAAAACCGTACCGGTACCGATATCAAAATATCTAAAACACAGATTCGTAAAGCGATAATAAAAGGTGGAAGTTTGTGGACTTCTTTGTTATCACTCGGCACAAAGTTGTTACCTTTTGCTACAAAAGCAGCTACAAAAGTAGTACCTCATTTAGCTACAGGAGCGCTAAGCGCTTTGGGAAGCCTCGGTATCGATAAGATTTTTGGTAAAGGAATTACGATACCGTTTAATTTTCTTCCTCAACTTGCAAAATTAAAAGAATTAACACAAGGACAAATAAATTTATTGCAAAAAGGTATGCAAAGCGGTAGCGGTATAACATTTAAACCTACGCAAAGACAGATAAATGGAGGATTTTTAGGAACACTTGCTGCAATCGGAATTCCTGTGGCTATCGAATTAGCTTCAAAACTTTTTGGAAAAGGATTAGCGGTGTCACCAAGAACGGCCGTTGGTGGTGGAGGATTACAAGTACCAAAACCGCCAAGAGGCGGTGGTGGAAAAGGTTTAGCGGTAAGTCCAAAACCTGGTAATTTATATCCATACTATCCTCCACCTTTTTACGGATCATAGGGTGAAAAAAAACCCAAATTTAAAGATGTACCGCTAAGTAATTTTGACCTCCTTGAATGGATAAATCATTTAAAAATACCCGATTTCAAAGGTATTTTTTCGAGAGCTCAAACGGTAAATCATATTCATAAAACAGGTTGTTGTATAATTAATCTTGATGATAAGATAGGGAACGGTACACATTGGGTAGCAACATTTGTAAAAAATAAAAATCTTCTATATTATTTTGATTCGTTTTGTTTACCGCCACCACAAGATTTCATTGATTATGCTAATAAATTACGCATGGAATATCAATATAATATCGGTTACCCGTTTCAAGCTGTAAAATCAGTAAGATGCGGTTATTATTGTTTATATTTTCTTGATAATATTTATAAAAAATCATTTTATGATTGCTTAAGTAGATTCAAAATTGATAATCAAAACTATAATGAAAAATTTATTAAAAAATATTTTGTGTAATCTGACGTATTTAAAATTAGAAATTTTTATTATACAGATCGTATAATAAAATGGAACCGTTAACACAAAAAACG
The DNA here is from genome assembly GCA_022457155.1 of Cladopsammia gracilis. Taxonomy (NCBI): domain Eukaryota; kingdom Metazoa; phylum Cnidaria; class Anthozoa; order Scleractinia; family Dendrophylliidae; genus Cladopsammia; species Cladopsammia gracilis. The sequence continues at coordinate 32,444 of JAJGOT010000839.1, read as the reverse complement.
TATTGCGTTAAGGAAAAAATAAAAACCGGTTGTACTGAACCATCCGGTTATGAGATAGCCACCAACGGCCGGCCTTATTTTTGGTGCACTTGCGCTAATTGCGGAATCAAGAAAACCCGTTTCGTTAAGAGTTCGGAAAACTAGTTCGGCCCCCACAAGGTGGGGGCTTTTTTGATGTAGAAAACAGTCATAGTCTTGGAGAGATAGCTATGAAAGCTGGTATGAAAGGTCTTTACAATTTAGGACGAATAGGTGCGTCAAAAGCCATCGAATCAGACTTTGTAAAGAAAAAGATTAAATCAGCCGCTAATAAGTATATAGATCAGGCTTTGGACAGTTTCACAGGAGACTTATCGAAAAGACTTGATCCGCTTCACCACGGTAGCGGTGTCGACATTCATAAGCTGATCGGTAAATTACCGAAACCGAAAGGTGGATGGACATTACCCGGACATAAATACACAGGACCATACAATGACATAGATACACAATTAAGATATGATCCGGAAACAGGTAAAATACTGGAGATCTACGAACAGCCGACGGGTAAAACAGATGCCATAGCGATGCAGCATGACGTCGATTATTCTGTGTGCGCAAATAAGCCTGACCCGCGAAAATGTAAAAACGAAGCGGATAGAAAAATGGTGAAAGCTTTGGATAGTGTGCCCTATAACGATCGACAATGGGGTCACTGGTTAGCTAGAAATACTATCGACGTAAAACAAAAACTTGGGTTGGGAAACGGATAAAGCCGCCGAGTAGTAGAAACGTAGAGACGTGGCAAGAAAAGCTAGCAGATGAACTGCATAAACCCATAAGACGAAAGTTTACTCGGCGGCGTGTTGTTGTAAACGGAATCGATGAGATATGGTGCTCCGATCTTGTCGAGATGCAGAAACATAGTAAGTGGAATAAGGGATATCGATATCTTCTCATGGTGTTAGATGTTTTCAGTAAATACGGTTGGATTGTACCGTTGAAGAATAAAAAGGGAGAGAGTGTCGCAGAAGCGTTCAAATCGCTATTCAAGAAAGGAAGAAAACCGAAAATGCTGTGGGTGGATAAGGGTAAAGAGTATTACAACAAGAATATGAAAGAACTGTTGGATAAAAATAAGATACATCTATATTCGACAGAGAATGAAGAAAAATCTAGTGTTTGTGAAAGATGGAACCGTACGATAAAAGAGAAAATGTTTAAACAATTTACCGTTCAAAACAATACAAAATATTATATGTTGCCGAGGCTGGTGGCAGAATACAATAATTCAAAACACCGAAGCATCGGTATGACACCTGTGGAAGCGTCGAAGAAAAAGAACGAAAGTGCTGTTTACTTAAATTTGTACGGTAAGATGAAACGTACACAACCTCGACGATCAAAATTTAAAGTTGGGGATAAAGTTCGAATATCAAAATACAAACGACCTGTTTTCGATAAAGGTTACACACCGAATTGGACTGAAGAAATTTTTACTATCGATAAGAATCGATACACTAACCCTATAACTTATAAACTGAAAGATGAGCTGGGTGAGGAGATAACGGGTTCTTTTTATAAGGAAGAGCTGCAGAAGGCTAAACAGACCATCTTTCGTATTGAGAAAGTGATTCGACGAGATGCTCGAAAAGGTAAAGCGTTAGTGAAGTGGAGCGGGTATAGCGATAAATTCAACTCTTGGGTAGATCTGAAAGATCTGAAAGATCTGTAAAAGCAAGCTTTTTTTCATTTTACGTTCATGAAATGAAAATTAAAAATGGTATTAAAAAAATCTTGAGCATGATGTAATTAATATGGATTCACAAACTGTTCAACAGCTTAGGACAATTGCGCGGGAAAGCGGTTTGAAAGGTTATTCACGTTTGAGGAAGGCGGAGCTGATCAACCGTCTCGAAGAACATATGAACAAGCGAGCACCAACACCTCCCCCACCACACGGTATCGTTAATTTTATAGATGAACCTTCACCACAACCGTCTCGAAGAAGAAAAAGACAACCCTCTCCATCACCGTCCCGAAGAAGGAAAAAAAGACAACCCTCTCCACAACCCCCACACCGCAAAGAAGAAGATCATCAATCAGAGATACCGTTAGGTAATGAACGTAAACGAAATAAGAAGAGACAAAAGACCCGTAAAACAAAGAAGGAGAAGAAATTGGAAGAGGCCGTAAATAGTTATGTTACTACTGAAGATACTCTTCAATCGACAAATAATAAGAAGAGACAAAAGAAACTAAAGAGGGAGGCTGCCCGTCTAACAAAGAAAATCAACCGTGCACAAAACAAACATGGCGCACTGTTCTTACAAGAAAAACTAAACCAAGTTTTGAAAAAGATCGATAACCGAAGATTACCATATGAGATAATCAAGATAGGTGAGAATACAAGTAACAAGTTCAAATAGTTTTTCGACATATTCAAAGTTAAAATAGTAAACCCTCGTGAAATATTCGATATTGATAAATTACTGTTAGAAATAGGGCTTAGAGTAATAAAAGAGAGAGGGTTACAAAACGGTGACAAGATTCGATGGATACTTAGTCATACGAGTTGGCATAAACCGGTCAGTACAAAACGAATCACAATCACAGATCAGCTTGGGATGGATCTGGTCGAAGAGATAGCTAGATTCATTGAATACAAGGATGTACCACTCCCTGAGGTCAAAATAGAAATTCAGTCGATAAAGGTTCCCCGGGGTAAGGGTCGATTACGTGTGACAAAATTAAATGCCAGCACCAAAAAGAGTATAATCACAATCAAAAATAATGACTCAACCTGCCTTGCGCGATCGATAGTGACGGCTCTCGCAAACATAAATAAATGTAGATGGACAAAATCTCAGCTACAGGATGGGTTCAATAGGTCGAGAAAACTGCAGAAAGACGAAGCTATCAAACTTTCATAAAGAAGCTGGAGTCGAAATTAACGAGGAAACCGATTCTACCCTCGAAGATGTAAAGAGATTCACGGAACATCTTAAGATTCAGATAAACATTGTAGACGGTGATCAGTTCAATGATCTGATTTTCACTACTGAAAATGAGTACGATGGACAGATGATATACCTTTACAAAAACAAAAACCACTTCGACGTTATCACAAGTATGCCAGCGTTCTTATCCAAAAATTATTATTGTCACACCTGCAAAAAATCGTATACAAAACGCGATTGTCATAGATGCCCTGCAAAATGTACAGCATGCTTCAAGTACTTTCCACACGGAGTGAAAAAGTGCTCTAAACCGCCAATTCCATGTGATAAGTGTAATAGGTCTTTCTTCGGAGTAGATTGTTTTATGGAGCATCTACGTGAACGGTCCTTAGGGATTAAAAACGATACTGTGTGTAAAAAAGTAGGTAAATGTTTGAAATGCGAGCGTACAATTACATCTTCTGAAACTCGTGACCTAAAGAATCACATCTGCGGATATTCGGAGTGTAATAATTGTGGGAAGTACTGTGATATGAATGAACATCTTTGTTTCATGTCTAAAACGAGATGTAAGGGTGGAAAATGTGAAGGTTACGGATGTAGTCCTGAAAATTTGTGTTATCCTTGTCAGTCAAGAACTGATAAATACATGTTCTATGATTTCGAAGCAGTTCAGGAGACCGGTGTTCATGAGGTCAATTTAGTCGTCTGTCACGATTTTTATGGAAATAAAAATTCATTTGAAACGCTCGATGAATTTTGTAAATTTATTTTTGCCAAGGAGTATGAAGGGTATACCTTCATAGCTCACAATGCAAAAAGTTACGATGCTCAGTTTATTCGAAATTGGTGTATAGAGAACAGAGTGAAACCCGATATTATTTACAACGGAACAAAGATTATGTCTATGAAGGCTGAGGGTGGTAGATTTATTGATTCTTTGAACTTTATCGCTGGTCCACTATCATCATTCCCAAAGACATTTGGTTTGAGAGAGTTGAAAAAAGGGTATTTTCCACATTTATTCAACAAAAAGTGTAACCAAAACTATGTAGGGCCGATTCCTAGTAAGAAATACTATTGTTATGATCAGATGAAATCTTCAGCGAGAAAGGAATTCCTAAAATGGTACCAAGCGCGGGTTGATGAAAACTATGTGTTTGACATGAAGAAGGAGCTGAGAGAGTACTGTGATAGTGATGTAGACATCCTCAGAAGAGGTATGTTGATTTTTCGAGAACAGTATATCGAGTTAGGTAACATCGACCGTCTTCAATATATAACCATCGCATCTGTATGCATGACCATGTACAGAAGTAACCACATGCCTTGTGAAAAGATCGGTGTTGTAAAGGAAATTACACGTGGAGAGACCTACAGTAAAAGTAGCATCGCATGGTTAGATTGGATTTCTCAGAGAGATGGCGTTAACATAAAACACGCTCTGAGCGGTGGTGAAGAAACTTTACCAGATATCGGTAAGGTTGATGGTTTCTGTGGGAATACTGTCTACGAATTTCAAGGATGTTTTTGGCACGGTTGTGAGAAGTGTTATACATGCGACACAATCAACACAAAAAATCAGATGGATATGTTAACTCTAAGAAAGAGGACGGTAGCGAAAAACAATAAAATTAGAGCTGCCGGGTATGAACTGGTTGAGGTTTACGAATGTGAACTGAAAAAGGAGAAAAAGTTTAGTAAATTTCTTAAAACGTGGAATCGGGAATTTGTGGGACCTCTTAATCCTAGGGACGCATTTTTTGGTGGACGAACAAATGTAACAAAACCGACCTACACATTCAAAAAAGGTGAGAAAGGTAAATATGTCGACTTTGTTAGTTTATATTCAACGGTACAATTCTACAAGGATTATCCAGTAGGCCATCCTACAAAGATATTTGATCCTCCTCAAGAGTACGATAAGGAGTGGTTTGGTATTGTGAAATGTAAAGTTTTACCTCCAAGAGGTCTTTATCATCCTGTGTTACCGGTAAAAATAAAATGTGATAAGGCTGAAAAGCTGCTATTTCCGCTCTGTAGAGCGTGCGCTGAAAATAAGATTCAGAAATGTACACATACAGATAATGAACGATCATTCATCGGGACATGGTGCACAAATGAATTGAATGTGGCGATTTGTAAAGGGTACAAGGTACTAAACATATACGAGGTGTGGCATTTCGAGGCTAAAACCGCTAACCTTTTCAAGAGTTATGTAAGAAAATTCATGAAAATCAAGATGGAATCCAGTGAACTGAAGACCGGCCAAGGTTGTACATATAAGAGTGTTGATGAGTACCGGACAATTGTTGAATCAAAGTTAGGAATCGAGCTTGATGAAATTAAGTACAATCCTGGAAGGAGGGCAATCTCAAAGTTGTCTCTGTGTAGTTTATGGGGAAAGTTTGGTCAGCGTAATAACTTGAATCAGACTGTGTACGTCACTGAACCACCTAATTTTTACAAGATCTTGCTAGATGAAAGCATAGACGATCTGAACATTCAATTCTTAAACGAAGAGATGGTTGAAATGACTTACAACTTGAAAGACCAGTTCGTTGACAATAGTAATAACACAAACATATTTATTGCTGCTTTCACAACCAGCCACGCTAGAATGATGCTGTATGAAGTGTTGGATAAACTCGGTGATCAGGTTCTCGGTTTTGACACCGACAGCTGTTGGTATATCGAACGTGAAGGGGGACAGCGTATCGAAACAGGTGACAGCCTCGGTGATCTAACCGATGAGTTAAACGGACATTATATTACGAATTGGTGCGGTTCTGGTCCAAAATCATACAGTTACAGTACAAGTGATGGGAAGATGGAATGTAAGGTCAAAGGTTTCACTCTGAATCATAAAAATAGTCAATATATAAATCAAAAAACGATGAAACAGATCATCGAAGGTCAAAAACAACAGATAACAATCGTAAACGAACGAGCGATAACTCGGGATCCTTTAACAAAACAGGTTGTAAATAAGTACCAGAAAAAAGACTTTCGGATGTGTTACGATAAACGGTGTAAAGTAAAGACTGAATCGGGTATCGAGACGTTTCCGTACGGATATTAATGAGTGACGATAAATTATTGTGATTTATCGATTAAAATATATATACCGTATAGTATGGAGTGACGACAAATTATTATCGGCATTTCGTCAATAATATAACATGTGTCACTAAATTATAATGATTTATCGATAATGAGCCATGGTGAGCTATGATGGTTTTCATAAATTAAAAATTAACGACAAAACACTATAATATAAACGACTGTCACTTATATTATAGTGTTTTGTCGTTAATTTTTAAAAAGTGCCGTATAGTGTCATACATAACTACTAACGTCCCGAAAGCTTATTGTTTTGTTTTGTTAGGTTGTGATCCTGTCTTAGACTAAAACCGTGATAAAATTCCTAGTTCACACAAAGCTTCAACATGTTCATATGATTACAGTGGAACCTCGATTTAACGAAGTGCCAAGGGACTGGGGAAATTAGTTCGTTATATCGAAAACCTCGTGATAACGAATTTCCGAAAAAACAACCAAAATGTTCGTTATATCGAGGTATAGTTAATAATTGTTTTGTAACGGTATTACGTATTTTGGAATCTTAACAAATAACTTTGCACTTTAATGCCTGTATGAAGCTACAGTACACTATAAACATAACTACAGCACTGGAAAACTGTACAGGTTACACCATTACCCTATAGAACACACTGTTGATCTGTTCCACATTCATCTTTTCTCGGGCGTTGACATTTATTCGTTATATCGAGGTAGATTTTACGTTTGGGCTGCCGGATTGTGTTCGTTATAACGATGATTTCGTTATATCGAGGTTCTGTTTGCCGGGCTGGAGAATATCGTTCGTTATACCGAGGACTTCGTTGTATAGAGGTTCGTTAAATCGAGGTTCCACTGTAATATGTTTAAGTACTATTGGTTAAGTTGTTTAAGTTGTCTCAAATATCGTGTTTGAGTCAGTCGACGGATGATGATGATGATAATGTTTATTAACTCTACACTACTCTTTGTGTTTTGTGCATCACTGTCTATTCCGCACCTCTACTAGAATTTCTTTATTATCAAAGCTGATATTGTTGGGGTCTTAACTTTAAACCCGTTAGTGTAATGAAAAGTTCTTTTTAATGTAGTTTATATCTTAAAGTGCGGTATCAGCGGCTTTTTATTTTGCATAAAGAGCGTTAAACTATGTGCCAAGCATCACAATAGTGATTTCAGGGTCATTATCATTGCATTCAAACTTGCAATTCATACAGTTTTCGTGGGTGTTATGATGATCGAGCTAATTTTGGCGAATTCTTGGCGACCAAATTCTAATTGGTTGCGACTTAGTGGCCAGACACAGCTCTTAGAACCATCAATTTTGTCTTGTAGGTAAAACTTGAAAACCACACTCTTTATATACACGACGACAAGTATAGTACAGACTCGGTAGTGGTGAAAATCAAGCTCAGTAACTGTGTTGTAAAGCATTGCAGTGACGCACAACGGCCGTTTGTTATGGAGATTAGAAGAGTACTGGGGCGATCGCACTACTTACAGGCTGAAAACGAGATAGGTACGCATGCACTACAAAGGGTCTATTTCAGGCTCAACCTCGTTCCCAGGGACCCGGGAACGAGGTTATTTTAGACAACTCAGCAATCATCACACTGGTGTTTTGTTTGGAAAATCCTTCAAAGGGATGGTTCAATAAAATAGTAAAATAAGACCAAAGAAATATTTGAAAGTAATGTGGAGAAGTTTTGAAGGAATTGTATATTGAGACGCACTACATGTGATCTGATAATTATAATTAATATTGTCCATTGTATGCACTGAATCCAATAACCCTTACAACCCTTTTTGCTGATTACCCAGCCATCTATAACTTAAAGTTCAATCTACTTTTGGCTTCCTACGGCTTACTTTATTTCCTTTCAGCTAAAAAGCTTCATGTAGGAGATGAAGCTTTAAATGAACCTTTCGCCATTGGGTTTTTGCATTATGAGTACTGGCTTGAATCATCAATATGTACGAATAGGCACGAAAAGTCAATACCTCGGACTCGTCTTTGTTGCCGGGCTGAATGTGAGCATCAAAACTCCTTCACTTAATCAATTCACTCGTGTATTTGTTTCCCTTTGCAACAGAGTACCTTAAATGGAAGTCATCGATTAGTGGGTCAGTAATATATTCACCTAAAGTTAATCGCAGACCAGTTTTGACCTGGAGTTCTACAGAGGATGATAGAACAAACCATGGGCCTGCCTCTTCACTTCTGCTGAAATCAAAAGCTGACTCGGTTGACAGAGACGAAGTATTCCAAAAGTCAGAAGAGACTTCAACATCACAGGCTGGTTGCCCTGTGACAACTAACACGCCACTGAAGCCTTCTCCACGGGTAAGTGGACTCAAAAATCACATAGACGAAATTCTACATATTTTCATAGTTTTCATTGTTCATAGTGTGTTTCCATGGAGTGTAATATCTGTTATCAGTTGTTTAATTTTGTTAAGTAGACAGGGCTCTGATTAAACTAACTGTATGCTAAACCAGATGTTCCTGTATACAGTGCTTGACTCCAGTAGTGAAGGGCGTAATACTATATACGATAATATCATTCGTAAAAGCGCTGAATGTGAGGTTTCGTAATTTTAACTTTGTTTCTTCGTCAGTTGACCATCATGACCCTCCAAAGGAAATAAACACCACTTCCAAACTTTTCGAATCCAAAAGCGTACAACATTGCGACTCTTTCTAGTGCAGTAAACGCCCGCTATCCTGATCATAAAACCGTTTCCTTGTAAAGTAGTTTGCTGCTGCCAACCTCGTACTTCCACTTTCTCGAACAATTCTTTTGTTTTCCTTTGAGAGTTTATGATAGAACCAGACTCTACATATGCATGTCTGTACTGCGTTTGACTGTCTGTACTGCGTTTGACAGCGTGTCACACAAAATATTAGTGAAAAAGCTGGAAAACAGCTTCGGCATCACAGGCGCACTGCTAGACTGGATTAAAGACTATCTGAGCGAAAGAATGCAGTTCACGGTGCTTAATGGAGTCAAATCCGACAAACTACCCGTTACTACTGGAATTCCTCAAGGATCTGTACTGGGCCCAACTCTTTTCACTTTGTTTACTAACGACCTACCGGCCGCGATAAGCGGAGGGGACCTGTACATGTATGCTGACGACACTTCCATTTATTGTATTGGCGAGAATGCAGACGTGGCAGTCGCTGCGCTAAATAACGCTCTGCAAGAGGTCCAAAGGTGGTGCATAGATAATAGGTTGACACCCCATCCGACAAAAAGTGAGGCCATGGTATTCAGCAAGCAAGTTATCGCAAGACCATTACCTCCAGTACTTCTGAGAAGCTCAGTCCTAAGCTATGTCACAAAATCTTGCCTTTTAGGAATGTGCGTCGACGATAAACTAAATTGGATACCACACCTTTTGGAGCTAAAGAAAAACTTTGCAAATAAACTGGATCTATTAAAGCGCTCAAGATTTCTACCTAGAAATGCCCTCTTAAAGTTTTATTTTAGTGTAATTTTACCATCTGTGAAGTATGGAATTGTTTTGTGGGGTGCGTGTACTAATTCTGATCTTGTAAATTCAGTCAATAGTCTCCACTGTAGGGCAGCAAGAATTATATTTAATTTACCTAGGGACATGCCTTCAACTGATGTTTTAACTTATGCAAAGTGGCAGAACATGTCATTATACTATAAATTAGACGTCCTAAAGATCTTCCACAAAGGACACAATGATGAGCTACCCACACTTCTGTCTGAGAGAATCTGCACAAGAAGACAAAATCAATATTCGCTGCGGGGCAAGGACAGCTTAGTGGTTCCTAGATTCCAAACTAGGTTCATGAAAGATTCTCTTGCGCACAGAGGCGCTGTTCTGTGGAACCTGGTCACCTTCAAGGATCACGACTTTCCGTACTTGGGCAGAAAATACTTATACCACAGAATCAAAACCAGGGACTACATAAAAGATTTTAAATTTTACACTATCTCAGCCTCGAGCGTTCGCCGCAGAGACGGTGATTTTATTTATAATTAATTCTTAAAGTATATATATATATGTAAATAGTCTCTTTTTAAATTTACTCTTTTATTGTATTTTAGATATTTTATTATACACACGACCCCACAAGCTAGTGAAGCTTTAAACTTTTATCATGTTTAAATAAAGGTTTTTGTTTGTTTGTTTGTACTAAAATAAGTATTTGGCGTGTGAGTATCGGTGAACAGCGTAGGGTGAAGCATCAACTGTTTTCATTTTGTAGCCATCTACAGCTGGTGATGTGTCCAACTCAGACAGCGATGACGGTGAATCGGCTGTACAAGCTGTTCCACAATCTGAGCCTGTTAAGGAGCCTGTGGAGAGATGGCGGTCGTTTTCTGAAGGAGAGCAGGTAATAAAAGTGCAGAGTGAAGTGAGAATAAGAGCTGTATTTTGTAGAACAGTTGAAAGTACAGTTGAAAACGGCCATCTCCTTTTAAAAGCAACTGCCTTCATGAAACTCTGCATGAATCTGGCTTCAGTCAACTGCTGTATTTAGATAGTGCATGAGCCAGGGGGGGTTGTCAGTACCACCTGGGGGGACAAAGGCTAACACTACTTTTTGAAAAGTAAATTACCTGTAGTTAACAAATATATGTGATAGCAATCTGTTACTCTCAGCTATGCCGAGATTTTAAGGGGGGAGGGGTGAGTAGTGAAATTAGTCAAATTTCTCAATTTTTTTTACAATCATTTTAAGAACGTGTCAGCTTTTTGCTTTAAAGAACCAGAAATTACTTGAAAATATTTTAATATGATAAAGAAAGTATTTTAATGCTGTGTTATGCAAAAATATGCCAGAGCGTGCGCTAATGGTAGCATCCGCTGACCACCTGATAACATGCTTCTTTGGAAAACCACGAGGTAAGAACTAATGAATTATTTGCAATTTTTTACTGTTATTGATGTGAAAAACAAGTCTAAAATAAGTCTTTTAAAAGAATTTGCACTTCAGAAGAGAACTATTGTAGATGATATAACCAAAAATCACTTTATTTTAGAAATAATTCTTCTCTGTTTTCACTGGAAGTTTTCAAGATGGCGGCTGGCTAAATATTTGTTTTTGACAGTTGAAAGCTAGGAGTTGCATAGCATATCTTTACTTATTTCTAATATATTGGCGTCTTTGAAGTTATAAATGAAATAAGTGTACCATAAAAACTATATCTGAAACACAAAAAGCATGTAATATTTACAGAATATGTTATGATAGAATTATGGATAAGAAACACTCGAAGGATTACAAATATTTTGCTTCATTTTTTTTTGATTGAGTCTACAATTGATGTAACTTTGAGGTATCAAAAGTATTCAGGAATTGACGTCGTTGCTTTAAGGTTAGTTTTATTCAATTCTATGGTTTTGATACAATAATGAAGCCATGATGAAAACACATGTATAGACTCAAGACTTTTTAGCATCTTTTTTGCATCAAGAACTAAAACATGTTTTTATTAACTGTTTTCAGTCTTTATTGAACCTCAATGGCTAGCAAACCAGGCAACCATACATGTATCCTTCATTCGAAAACTGTTGCAACTGACTCGGACGATCGTCTCATCAGCCCCCAAAGTTATGAATGATGGTTGACACTATTTGAGGCTGCAAAAATTCGTAAGTTTACACCTGTGCTAGATGTTGCACAAAATATGGAAGAGCACGAGGTCCCTTCAATATTTTACCATAGAAAATGTCGAAGTGTATTCACCATGAAAAGAGACTTGGAAACAATAAAGAGAAAGAATCAGAACCCCCACGACGAAGAGGATGAAGATTTCAAACCAGCAGCAAAGAAAAGAAATGTAACAACACCAACACAAATACAGAAAAGATTGTATTTTCTGCGAAAAAGTGAAGTACATCCGCTCAACCTCTTCTCGAGAGCTCCTAGTTAAGGCTGCTCAACTCAGAGTCGACAAGACGCTAAGAGAGAAAGCCCTCGCCAAATGTGACCAGAAGATTTTAACTGTTACCAGCAGGGATATAGTTGCTGCAGAAGCGCACTACCACCGATCATGTTATAGAGAATATACAAGACCCGAAAAACCTAGCTCAAGTTCTTCCTCTACAGACGAAGTAAGGGATGATGCCGAGGAAAAGGCTTTTAGTGATCTAAAAGAAGTCATTGGAAAAAATCAGTTGTTACAATGACAGAGCTTACCTCAAAACTTGAAGTATTAGCGCAAGCTCGAGGAAAAGAGAAATTGAGTGAGAGGCAACCAGAAAGCATATAAGGAGAAAAATAGAGGCGGAGTTTGGCTCTATTTTATTAATATTTCCAGATGACAAGGGCAAGCTTATTGTTGTTCCAGATAATTTGAGTGTGATGGACATCGTGAAGATGAATTTGGCCATGAAGAAAGAGCTTGACATTCTGAAACATCATTCGAGCGAGTTCCACTTACATCCGCAAGTCCATCTTGGACATGAAATGGAAGTCTCCATGGCCAATACATCCATCTGACGTAGATATCCGGTCATTTCCTGTCCCAGAGAGTCTGAAGCGTTTGTCGATGAGTGTGCTTACAGCTGATGTCAGTAATCCATCACAACGAATCGTGAATCTTGTCTGCTCTTTTAGTCAAGACATTGTCTATGCTGTAACATGTGGTAAAACAAAGCCCCCAAAGCAAGTTCTTGAAGGAATGACTCATCGTGTAAACGGTATCATAGTCTAGCCTCAAGTGTATGGTCCACACCTTCCTACTGCAGCAGCACCAGTTATTGAGAAGCGAAAACAGAGAACAATCACACAGGAACTTCAACCTATCAACCCTTACATATCAGGTGGAAGAGTGGGACCACAATCACTTACGACTAGTGGCGCAACTGAAGACGAGAAAGACCAAAGTAAACTTGCGCTCAAGAAGGACTTTCTTTGCTGCTTTCATGAAATACCAACTGTGTCAAGCAGAAGATACCGGGATGGACTGGTTTCAACATTCAAGCACATAATGATGAGATAACGAAAGACATAGTTGGATACCTTCCAACTATAAATGCACTTGCTACTGAGATGAAAACCGTCAATGAAATTCTTTGCAAGTCGGATGAAATTAGAAAAGTACTGAATCTGAAAGAAATAGTTGTTGTCATGGATCAAGCATTGTATGCCAAAGCAGCAGAAATCAAATGGCAGCATCCAAACACTTACAGCTTCATAATCTTTAGACTTGGAACATTCCACACAATTTGCAATTTGTCCATTATCGGAAAACGCTTTAAAGACGCCGGACTGAAGGACTTGTGCATTGAGTCAGGAGTGATTGCTGAGGGATCCATTCAAAATGTTCTTACTGGGAAGATGTATAATCGAGGCGTAAGAATTCACAAGTGCATATATGAAGTTTTGATGAGGTTAGCTTGGAAACAGTTTGCCCTATGGGTAAATGAGGTACATCCAAACAAGTTACCTGCAGTTTGTGCTTTAAAAGAACAAGTGGCGGAAGTTGCAAATGATATTATCACACGATGCAATTCTACAAATCACTGGTTTTGGAGAAGTGCATCGATTGTGGGATGCATTCTTAGACCATCTCCGGAGTAGTAATGGTGAACAGTCCAAGTTCTGGATGTCTTACGTTGATATTGTCAACAACATCCTGCTGGCACTGATTAGAGCTTCCAGAGAAGGAAACTGACAGGAGCCGTCAACCGATTCTACATGACCGCTGAATATCGGTGTTCGTTTTTGACTCAGCTCAAATCTATGGTTCAGTTAAACCAAACAACGTTCCATCATGGGGAGTTGCAAGCACGAAGGATTGCCAAAGATGAGAAAGCAGTATCAGCAGTGCAGAATCTAATCGATAGCTGGAATAATCCATTTGCAGAGAATCAAAATGTTGTCAGCATTTCAACAGCCAAGGAAGCTCCCGATGATGTTAGACGGGACTTGCTACAAGCTCAGTCGATTGGTGAGGAGGAATACCAGAAATTCAAGAAAGAACGACTCGAAAGCACTCCACCAAAAGTCAAGTTCCATGATCCCTTAAAACTGAAGAAATTGAAAACGTTTTTTCCTCTCACCAAGCAAAAGAATATCAAGACCACTGGACAAGCAGTCATACTTAAAGCAGACAGGACTCTCTTCACCAGGATGATCATCATGGGACAAAGTCGGAAGATTTATGTCAGAGATTTGCTAAGTCATAGTCTTGGTCCTTTGCCCTGGGCTCTAGCAACGCCAGAAGGCCTACCAAGAAAGATCAACAAGGCAGCATTAGCAGCACACCTACAGAAGAACGAACACCTAGTGCAAAGAATTCCAGAGAATGCAGCAACTATAATAGATGCCATGGGCGTCGTACAGAAGATCAATGTTGCAAGTAGTCAAACCACATTTGGAAGTGTTGCAAGCACCTTTTTTACTATGGCCTTGAATGAAGGTGGCCCGCAAAGTACTAGAATTGACATTGTGTTTGATACGTACAGAGAAATATCCATCAAGAATGTCGAGAGAGGTATCAGAGGGGAGGTTCAAGGGGTGCAATTAGCAAACATCACTGCTACACAGATATTCCGACAGTGGAGGAGGTTTCTCAGTCAAATGAAGAACAAGACCAGCTTGATTTGATTCCTTGCAAATGAGTTCAAGAAAGAGAAATACAAGGAAACTCTGCAACGCCAAAGAAAGGTTCTTTTCATTACAAGCGAAGAGAAATGCTGGAAGATCACAGAAGAAAGTGTCAAAGAGGTGCCAGAGCTGGCAAGCTCACAAGAAGAAGCTGACACGCGGCTTTTACTTCATGCTTCACACGCTGCCCAAGAGGGTCATCGAGCTGTCATTGTCGTCACAGAAGACACAGATGTTTTTGTTTTGCTACTTTCATTCTGTAGAGCCATGAACACAACCATCTTGCGGAAGTGTCGCTCCAGTACACGCACCAAGCTGATTGACATAAAGAAAATCACAACCGTGCTTGGTGAAGACACATGCAGAGGTCTAATTGGTGTGCACGCTTTTACAGGCTGTGATAGCGTAAGTGCATTTGCAGGCAAGGGAAAAGCAAAAGCCCTAAAGATACTTAAGGATGATGCAGAAGTCAAAGAAACTTTCTCTAGATTGGGCGAAGAATGGCAATTTCCACCTGACCTGTTCACCCACATAGAGAAATTCACCTGCGATCTCTATTCATCTCGAGCTACTGAAGTGAATGCTGCGCGCTACAATCTCTTCTGTTCCAAGAATGGTGAGATGTGATCCTTTCAACTACCACCGTGTAAAGATTCCTTTCAGAAACACACCTTACGTGCTAACTATCAAGCGGGTATCTGGAAACGATGTCTTCAACAACATCCTACAATTCCAAGTCCTGCCGGCATGGGATGGAAACTGCAGCAAGTGGAAGAGCAAGACGAACTTCAGTTTGACTGGATGGATGGAAAACCTGCTCCTGATGCAGTCCCAGAGCTACTTGCATGTCGTTGCACAAGGTCCTGCAAGCTTCCCAGTTGTGTTTGCTTGGCTAATGGTCTGAAATGTACAGACATTTGCACTCTGAAAGAATGCCAAAACCAAGTTGAAGGTGATGAAGAAATTGATCTTTATAATTCAGATGATGACACAGATGACTCAGATGATACTGATGATGAAGATTAGGTACAAATGTTTGTTTTTGAAGTAGATGGAAAGAGAGAACGAAAGGAGAAAAGCTAAGAACGAAATAGAGAAAAGCTAAGAACGAAATAGAGAAAAAAAAAGAAAGAAAGAAATGTCATTGTAAGTCACTTGTACACATGTTGATTTAGTCTTTCAGTCACACAATTTCGCAAGAGAGAGACTGGAAACTAGCAGAAAAGTCAAATATAATGGAGTAAAAATGTAAATATGACCAATTTTGATAATACTTCGTGTAAAGCAAGTCATTTGAGATGACAACAGTAGTATTTTGATTTAGAAGAAACGTTTACTGCAGATAAAGTTAGAATTAGCAATGAAAGCAATACTAAGATTTGACTTCTTGAACTTTGATCCAGTTATCAGTCACGTGACTAAATACAATTCACAAATAAGTCAATTAACATTTGTTTTAGTGTTGTAGAATTATGTAAGTTGTTCAAACCAGAGCTTTTTGGTCATTATCAATTACATGTCTCAACTCGATGATAAATTGAATAATGTGATGATTTTGAATCGAAAAATCAAGCCTCGGGGGGTGGGGGGTAAAAAAACGCTTCGTACACCATATAGCTGTACCGGATACATTGCTATCACCCAAAATTATAAACTAGGGATATCAAGGAACATTTTGATGTACATTAGCCTTTGTCCCCCTGAGTGGTACCAAATGGCCAATTTTGGCTCCCTGGCTCATGCACTAAGAGTCTTGCGAAAGCGGTCGCGGATGAGTTCCATTGTAAACAAGAAGGAAGTGAACAACAACAGCGAAAAACATGGTACCAATGTGCTGATTGCCTAGCCTGTGTACTGAAGCCCCATTTTTCTTAAGGAGAGGGGTCGGCTGTACACAATCTATTACTTGCGTAACCCTATAATATCAACCCTTATTAATTCGAAACCTAACATACACATTTCTTACACAAACAAACAAACCAGCGGCAACATATAAAAGAAACTGCTCAACAGCGTTGAGTAAAATTGAGACTCTAAGAAACTAGGATTCCAACCACAGTTCTTCTGGAAAGGGAAGTTAAAGAAATTAGAAGAAAAGCTTGAGTTCATTCGAATGGCGTTAGTAGCTCAAAAGTTTTCTTTCTAAGAGATGCATTTGTTTATGCTATTAAAAACCTACTTTCTTTTATTGACCCAAATATAGGAGGAAGAGAGAAAGACAAAAACTAAGCTTCATCGGTCCATTTCTAGTGCCACCCCAGTATTTCCTCATTTTCCACCAAATGTTCACGTGTCACCAGATCTACTTGTCAATATCAAGCATAGCTCGTGCCTGTTCATGCGAAATGGCAAAGGACTTTGGAGTAAGTGCTGGTGCGTGCTACAGGAGGATAAATTACACCTATTCAGACGGCCCGATGAAGTTGTACCAATGCTAACGATTCCTCTGAAACAGTGCGAAGTGCGACGGGCAAGCAAAAAGACAAAAAAGTTCAGTTTTGAAGTAAACGTTCCTTCAGAGAAAGAGGATTACTGTTTTGCTACTGATGACGAAATTGCAATGTTAAGCTGGATGAGAATGTTGAGAGCGATAGCTGAGGAAGATGGCGCCGATAACAGGTTTGTGAACGATAGATTGCTTTTCATTAGAATTAAAAAATGCACAGAGATTCTATTACAACTGGTACGATATGTGGTGTTGTTGAAACTGACGGCTGACCATCTCAAAATCAACTGCATCTGAAAATCAAAGGCTCCTGCGAGCCAACTCGTGACCATGTAACAACCTTCGGAGCCTCCACACTCTATGCGCTCTGTCATTATTTTAAAGCCTTTGAGCTCGCTATTATCCCTTACATATTTACACTGATTTTCAAAAACAGCTATTTGAGAAATATATATACTTTTTGTATACATACATCGTGCATCACATTTTTGATGGGAATACAAAAGGTATACATATACCTAATTCAATAAAGGTTGCTTTGGCAATTGGTCATTGGTATAATTGCTTTGCTTGAGTGACCACCAAACAATAGCTTCCCAGGCCAATGCCCAATTACCAATGACTAAAGCAACCTTTATTGAATTAAGTATACACCTAATTCAATAAAAGTTGCTTTGGCAGTTGGTCATTGGTAATTGGGAATTGGCATTTGACATACGGAACACAATGCAATGATTTGCTTGAGTGACCGCCAAACAATAGCTTCCCAATGTCCAATTACCAATGATCAAAGCAACCTTTATTGAATTAAGTATATATAGCGACAGTTAAATTGAGAACAGAAATTTCACAACAAAGATTATGAGTGAAAATGTGCCCCAGCCAGGAGTTGGACAGATGCCGTAACCACTAGGCCACTGTGTTAGAGTAAACATTTTTCAACGAAATACGTTTCCCGTAAGCATGTTTGCAATTTCATTGTTCACATTAGTTGTTAAAGGCCCACCTTCACCCAAAATATGTTACGGTCATTTGTTTTTGTTTTGAAATGCTCCATTGTTTATACACGTGATCTGATTGGTTGCAACCATTCAAGCGTGAATTTCGTATTACACGAAATTCAGCACAGAAAGTGATCACGGCGCGCACAGCATTTTGGGTGAAGGTGGGCCTTTAATTTCAAAGCGCGTTTCACGCCTGCTTCTCTAATTTATACTGTTTTACAAAACAGCCATATTATAATAAATACGAAGGAACTAATAAAGCAAGGCTGACTGTACAACTGGGATTATAAGTATATTATTTCCAATATTTCGTCAGGCATGGCCTGACTTCTTCAGGGAATAAAATGACTACAAGAAAAACGTTACAAGAGAATATAAATCGCCAAGAAACAAAAGGATATAAGATTACAATGGAAAGACGTTACATTTCAAAAATATAAGATGAAACGTTACAATTCAAATTTTAGAGAAACAAAAGAATATAAGATAACAAGATGAAACGAATGAAAGAAGATATGTAAAATATATAAATGTGAAGTTTACATTTCTTCACGCTTGTTGATACCTTTCCCCTTGGGAACAAGGGTTTATAATAAAGGGTTTATTATACTAAAGCTCGAATAAAATCTTTATAATTACACATGAACCGATAAAGACCCACCTTCACCCAAAATGCTGCGCGCGCCGTGATCACTTTCTGTGCTGAATTTCGTGTAACACGAAATTCACGCTTGAATGGTTGCAACCAATCAGATCACGCGTGTGAACAATGGAGCATTTCCAAACAAAAACAAACGACCGCAACGTCTTTTGGGTGAAGGTGGGCCTTTAAATTCGCTGTTGCATGAATTGTCGTTTAATTTCACTTCTCAAGCCCTTCGGGAACGAAGTGCATTGCAGCATTGAACAAGGAGACGACATTTGCGCTGACGTGTTTCGTCAGGCTTAGATCGAAACTACCTCGTGAAGTAGTTTCAATCATGCTCGGAATAAACATGTTTCGATCATAATTCGCGCAATGTGCCGCCTGATGTGAACAAATTTCCTAGTGAAACATGTTTCATTCATGATCAGACTAAACATGTTTCGTTCTAGTGTGAACACAGCATGAAACAACCACACCAACACAAACACAAACAGCACATTTATGGCTTCATAGTGGAAAGCTCTTGGGAGACATTAACACACATTCTTCAATTAGGATCGCGGATTGCCTCATAATCTTTGGATCACCAACCTATACACCGTCAGGGCTGGAAATAACGGCCGGTCAACGGACAATGTCCGGCCTGATTGGGGCTTTGACCGGTCAAACGTTCGTCTTGCCGGTCATGTTGACCGGTCACATTCATAGTGATCCTTTTAAAACTTTAGAAAATCAAACACAATAAAATAGCTGTTGTTTACTATGCACTTAAATAAATATCGCAAAGTTATCCTAGAGTTATCGTAAAGTTACCCGTAAAGCTACCGTAAAATTACCGCAAAGCGGCTACCGTAACGTTAGATTTTCCGTAACGTCCCCGTAAAACTACCGTAAAGTTAGAGCAAAGGTACCGTAACGTTATTGTAAAGTTCCCGTAAAACTACCGTATAGTTATGAAAGCTACTGTAAAGTTATCGTAAACGGTTACGGTTACTGTAACGTTATCGTAAAGTTCCCGTAAAGCTACCGTAATAGTTACGAAAGCTACCGTAAAGATATCGTAAACGGTTACCGCAACGTTATCGTCAAGTCCCCGTAAAACTACCGTGTAGTTGTCGCAAAGCTACCATGCCGTTATCGTAAAGAGGTTTCCGTAACGTTATATCGTAAAGTTGCCGTAAACTACCGTAAAGTTATCGCAAAGCCATCGTAACGTTATCGTAAAGTTGTCGTAACGTTATCGTAAAGTGCTGGTAAAACTGCCGTAAACGGCTATAACAAAGCTACCACAAACGTTTACCACTGAGTTAGCCATTGGTTGTGTGTGGGGGTGGCGGGGATCATATTGTGTACTTGTGGAAAATTAAATTCGTTATATTTGACCGGCCAGAAATTACGTATGACCGAGCTAAAATTTATTTGGCCGGTCATCTTGACCGGTGGACGTCCCAAAATTATTTCCAGCCCTGTACACCTTATTCCAAAATGGCGGTCAGTTCTACACTTTATATATATATATAATTTTTTTTTTTTTGAGAAATCGCTGTGAATCGTCTTCTAAACGACAATAGAGGTTGGTGATCCAAAGATTATAAGGCAATTAGTTGCCCATATCTCCTTTCCCACAGTAATTTGTTTAGCTAATTTGTCTAGCTATGTTTTTGAAAATCAGAAATTTGTGCTTTAAGTAATGATCCGCATAAGAAGGAAAGTGCTAACGGCAATGCACGATGGAATGTCAACTTTTTTTATTGTTACAATTAGTGATCTCATTGGCCTAGATGCAAAGACCGCTAAAAAGTTAAGGTTCATGGTGAATTTTGTCTGATTTTTTAAAGGTTTCAAGTAATTTGAGACCCAATCGCACAACATGCAATCTTTAAAAGAAATTGTATTTGGGGAAGTTCATCAACGAAGCAAAATTATTAGCTGTTGTCTTCTGCTATTATGGATTGGTTAAGCACGAACATTTCCTAAAATTTATTTAACGCAAATGGATTTTCTTTATTTTTATACTGAAATATAATTACGAACCATCAGCTACTGCCCTATTCTTGAAATCAAAGATATTCTATGTGAGAAAGAGCCAATGCTGCAGAACAATGAAGTTTACCGTAGTTCTTATGTGGAGTATTACTTAAAAACGATAATCATAATTGTTTATTTCTTTTCACAGTTTCTTAAAGGAACAGAGTTTAGTTGCAAACGGAGAGGCAGTGCACGACTGCAGGGTTAACGACCAACATGTGTTAGACACTATACAGCCCACAAACCAGTCACCAAACCAGTCACCAGCTCACACCGGGCAAGATGAAAACAAGACTCATGAATCAGGTCCTAGCTATTCTGAAATTTTGTCCAAAAGTAGAGAACAATTGACCGCAAGCGACAGAGCTGAAGGGTCATCCTTACAAAGCCCCACTAGCCTCTCTGCGGCCATGAGGCCCACATCGCTTGATGGTGTGCTCAAACTTCTTCAGGATCAGCAGTTAATTCAACAACTTGGCCAGCAGAAATTCAACAAAGCTAAAAAAGCTCAAAACGCGTGGCGAAGGTCGGCAGCCGCGGCCCTGAAGGAGCAACGCTCGGGGTCTGGAACACCGGATTTGGAGAAAGGTGAGCCAAAGTATACGGATGCGACGGTTGAATCAAAACAAAGGACACAGTCCATGACAGTAACGCAAGCAGCACACAAAGAACGTGACTTAATGCCATCATCACCTTACCAAGGAGCCAATGAAATAATTGAACAATTTGAAAGACTCGCCGAGGAGGAGAAACTGAGAACTCTGAAAAAAGAAACTTTGTTGAAAAAGCGACGAAATTCACTCACACTTGAGAAAGATGTGCTGAAAAAGATGATATCCAAACGGCACGACAAGAAAAACACTGTAAAGAAGTTACTCGGTAAAGATGAAACAGCGAGCATTGAGAATAAACAACTCGTCGAGGAAAGACTTCAACAAGTGAATCAGGAACTGGCAACTGTTGAAAAAGACTTGATGGATAACAAAAAGAACGAAGCACAAGCTTTAGACAACATCAATGTCATGAAAACAAAAACTGCGAGAAAGCTCTCATTTGTAAGGCCCGCTGGCAACAAAGTGCAGGCAGAACAAAAACGAGAGGTGTTTAAAAGTTTTCATTCCGAATCGTCATCGTCTCAAGGTTCCGTGGAGGAAAAATCTGGTAAAGACTCACCAAAGGCGCAGCAATCGCTGGACGCCGTACGCAAGCAGAGCGTGGCTGTATTGTTAGCCATACTTGAAAAGGAACTCAGAAAAAATTCTCCTGTTGGTGGCCGAAAGTTAACTCTCGCGGGTACCAATATTAATAACAACAACACGAGCAAAGAACTTAAAGAGCTTAAGACCGGTAGAGTGTCAGTATCATCTGAAGGCTCACCAGATGACCATGCTCTCAAGGACTCGCCAATAATTGACAAAAAGTTGGCGTTAGAGAAGAGAGTGTCGTCTGGCTCCGAAGGCTCCACAGGCGATCCGACCTCTCTTCCGAAGTCGAATTTCTCCGACAGTGCCGAGTTGAGGCGGAAACGATTTTCGGCGTCTAGCACACAAGTGGCATTTCATAACATTTCCGTGGAAATTCCTACTGAAGACGGAGACAAGCCGGAGAAAGGAAAACACAGGTTATCTGTTACGTCACAAAAAGGCCTGCATGAAGATGTGCCTCGAAAGTCGTCAGTTACATCAGAGAAAGGCTCTGAGGAGCACCGTGCTAGTTTGATGAATGCGTTGTCCCAGATCAAGGTATGTGACACTTCTTTGTATGTGTGATACAAAATACAGTAAATGGGTTAGTTTCTAATGAAGCTGTGGTGCTGCGTCATTGGGGACTGAAACACAAAAACTTTTTATTAATTTTTTTATCTGTTTTTTTTTTTTTTCAACTTGAGTTGATAAGGTAAATTGCCACCGGAAAGAGATTCAAAATTTGACGTTTCCAAGGTTAGCCCTTCGTCAGAGTGAATCAAGGAATTGTGGGTTGTGTGGTATATATATCGAACGGTGGAGCTGCGCTATTGGTGAATTAGTTGAATAAAAAACGTTGGTTGATTCAGTGGGGATTAATTCTATCTCTCTTGAGATTGGAACACTCTTGACCTTTGACAATAAAAAAATAATTAAAAATAATTGCTGTTTATGAAAATTTAGAGGATCCCCACTTTCGACTGGTGTTCAGTAGGATGCTAAAATCAAGGGCAGCTTGGATGAAGTAGCATTTTATGGTTCGTTCGCAATCAACAGTTCTTTTAGTTTTTGTAAAACGTAGCTGTTAATAAACAGTAGCTGAATCAACTATTTTGATCGATTATGCTGTCTGAGATAGACTTTTTTGAGGGTGGTTGGCATTTTCTTGTTGTCTCTTTTTCTTGAGTATAAAACAATGAATCCTCACATTGATCATGGAGGTTCCTATGTTTGAAAAGCTTTAATTTATTTTTATTTTTTTATGTTCTTCAGGACTTTGAAGAATTTGCTGCTGTTTCAAGTAGCGGGAGGTGGTCCAAATGAAATGTTGGTGGGATCCATGGCGTATACCTGTTACTTTAGTAAAAAAAGTACATATATGTAAAAACTGATTCCGTAAGAATGTATCCGTAGAATTTCAAGTATTAGCTTCAGTTTATCTTAGGGATTTTAATTACTCTCAACTCCATTAGGTTTATTTTAAAAACGACTCAGATTCAACAATCAAGTTTATACTAGTTGTATTAAGGAACAGTAACGTAAGGTGGGAGTGAATCTCATGTTGAATATCTTTTGCGTTGCCTTCGACTATGCCAAGGGCCTTTAAAATTGAATGTTTTTCATACGTTTATTCTCCTTTTTTGCCGTTTGACCAGTGTTTTAAATCATTAATTCGACATGACTAAACTGCAAATTGACTGCTTGTTTTGTGACGGAAAGCAGTAATTCTTCTTTACCATGAACTTGAAAGGCTACCAAAGAAGTATCGCCATGTAGCATGGTGATAAAAGAACCTATTCGTCTGCCCCGAAAAAGATAAACAGACAGGGAATTAGAGGGTTTCGACGCCATCGTGCAAATGGCCTATTGTATTAACGATGATCGGTGATTCCCAAGTGGCAAATATTCCCAGAATGCGGCAACTTTGAATAATTTACGAAACACGAGGGGTTTTCAAAGCATTTAGAAAATGGAAGACGTGAAGTAGCAATCTTGACGATCCGAATTCGTCGAGACTATACACATGAAACTAGGAAAGGCCGTTTGTACATATACTGAATGTTATCATACTTAAAATACCAGAAAACAAATCGGTAGTTTTTTCACGAGTCGAACAAACTTGAATTTCTTGAAATTCATAAATTACGCACTATAAACATCTTGTTCTTTCTTTGCTTATAGTTTTTGCTTGGAGCTTCCGATCTTTTCCGGTTATTCAGCAACGTTTTTGGTTGTATCAAGCTTTCAAGTGATAGGGTGCGATTGTAGCCATATTTTAGTGCTCTTGCAACAGCTGAGGCAAATACGCAAGCATAACATTTGGAAGCTTAAATTCAGTATTCGACTGTGCAGTAATTTCTGTCCAGCCGATTTTATGGAAAATTGCTCACAGTAAAGCTTGAAGTCTTGGAACTTATTGAGCTTAATTAGAAAAAAATCTGTCGTCGTTTTATGAAAATATTCGCGTTTTCTTCAAAAACGGGGTTTTCTAAAAACGCTTGTAACTTTTAATCGCTTATCTTATATGCACTAAAATTTAGGCCCCGTCCACACATATCCGGATATTTTTGAATCCGCAACTTTTTTGTTGCGGATTAGAAAATATTCGCGTCCACACGTAGCGTATTCGAATCGTATCGTCCACACGTATCCGGATTCGCTCTAGTACCCAGGGCTCCTCTTTAATTGTTGTCAGCAGAGTATGCGCAAAGGCCAACATTTTGTGCGCCGCGTTGTGCAAGTTTGGTGGCAAATTCGATTGCTTTCACCAAGTTTGGCTGTAAACACGTTATTAGACTTGAAATAGGGAGCTTAAGCAACCACGACGCCGACGGCAGCGAGAACGGCTCAAAACTATGGCGTTCATTACTGCTCAAAACACTTTGATGACTTTCTAGACGTGCAGACACCTCTAGGACGTCCAGGAGGTCATATTACAGTGCTAAATATTACGACGTAAATTTTACGACGTAATCTTAACGAATTCAATATTGCGACGTAATATCTCAGACGTTCACAATTCTATTATACAACGTCTTCTTAATGTCTCAATAATATGGCGTTCATTACTGCTCAAAACACTTTGACGACTTTCTAGACGTTCAGACACATTTTGTACGTCCAGGAGGTCAAATTACAGTG
Organism: Cladopsammia gracilis; assembly: GCA_022457155.1. Taxonomy (NCBI): domain Eukaryota; kingdom Metazoa; phylum Cnidaria; class Anthozoa; order Scleractinia; family Dendrophylliidae; genus Cladopsammia; species Cladopsammia gracilis. The sequence goes on along the minus strand of JAJGOT010000839.1, from coordinate 7,376 downwards.
CTGAATATTACGACGTAATCTTAGCGAATTCAATATTACGACGTAATATCTCAGACGTTCACAATTCTATTATGTATGGCGTTCATTACTGCTCAAAACACTTTGACGACTTTCTAGACGTTCAGACACATTTTGTACGTCCAGGAGGTCATATTACAGTGCTGAATATTACGACGTAAATTTTACGACGTAATCTTAGCGAATTCAATATTACCACGTAATATCTCAGACGTTCACAATTCTATAATACAACGTCTTCTTAATGTCTCAATAAAGTACGTTGTAAATATGACTTGGTACATATTACGACGTAACGTTATCTTCACGGTGAATTGTTATTGTTACGTTATACGACGTGAAATTATCACGATGTAAAAATTACACCGGAAATTTAAGTCGTAATATTACTTCCATGTCAAGTTACGACGTGATATTTTTTAAAGGAAGAGTACGACGTAAAGTTTTTATGTAGTTAAATGTTACGTCGTAAAATTACGACGCAAAATTACGACATAAACTTAATACGACGTTAAATTTGTTTCATGTGATATGAACGTGAGTACGACGTAAAATTTTTATGTGATTAATGTTACGACGTAAAATTACGACGTAAACTTAATAAGTTAACGTCAAAGTCTTAATGGGTTAACTTTTACAATGTTTAATAAGTTAACCTTTTGAATGTTTAATAAGTTAACGTCAAAGTCTTAATGGGTTAACTTTTACAATGTTTAATAAGTTAACTTCAAAGTCTTAATAGGTTAACTTTTAGAATATTTAATAAGTTAACGTCAAAGTCTTAATAGGTTAACTCTTAGAATGTTTAATAAGTTAACTTCAAAGTCTTAATTGGTTAACCTTTTGAATGTTTAATAAGTTAACGTCAAAGTCTTAATAGGTTAACTCTTAGAATGTTTAATAGCGGAGCTCTGCGGGCCGAAGGCCCGCGCGGAGCGCCATACTCATAGAACCCATGCCGTCATTTTTCATGGTCATGACCAGCGGAATGTTTCGCGGGCGCGTGTCCGTCCGCCCGCCGCCCCCCGTGTTGGGCATTTTGAAACGAAAGCGAGGCTTTGATTTTCGCGCCTTCGCGCAGCTACATGGCGAATGTCACGTCAGCTCGGTAAACACGTTAGTTGGAGCTGTGTTTAGCGGAGAAAACTGAGAAAACCGTTTAAAAGTCGTTATTTCCCTGCATTTTCGCGGTTTGCTACTTAAGACAGGTTTCACAATTTCTCGAACAGTGGTCAAGACCGCATTTGAGGTTGTGTGACTCTGCAAATCAAGCGTTTTTGGAGGAATATAGAGCTGGCTTTGTTTTTCGCGCGGCTACACAGCCGTCAGCTCGGTGAACACGTTTTAAAAAGTTTGGATCTTTCGCTGGTCAGTGTTTTAGCGGAGAAGAAAAGTCGTTATTTCCCTGCATTTTTTCGCGGTTTGCTACTCAAGACAGAGATACTAATGAAGGGATACTCAGAAGCTGCTTTAGTGGAAAAAGAAGAGCTTTCTTGGATAAAATCTTGCTTCGGGGAACTTCATACATTTTTCAATGCGGGGAGATGTGTGATTTTATTACGGATTTTTCCAGTACCAAAGGATCGGAGAAAACGGACACTAAAACTCTCGAACGTTCTGAATATGACGGCGAACAACCTTTGCCGAAGAGGAGAAACACTGGACATCGGACAAACAAACATAAACAGAAAAGCAAGTAACTGTCTAAATGTGATTTTCAAAAATTGTTTAGTTAATATGTAAGCTTAATTTTACCAGAAGAATTTTCTCCAAGTTTTTGCATTCAGAGCTAAATTTACAACTTTGAATATCCGTGGTTTTGGCAATGAAGCCAAACAACGCTGTGTTTTTGATTTTGCGAAAAATTCCCGTTCTGATTTTATTTGTTTACAAGAAACTTTAGCGACAAGACAAAATGCGATAAATTCTCTGACAGCTATTTATGGCGCGGTAAAAGTTTCTGGTTGCCTGCTCTTGGTAAACAAGGCGGCGATGCCATTCTTGTCGCTGAAAATACTGATTTCAAATGTTTACAATGGAAAAAAGATTCTTCTGGTAGAATTGTTAGTGTTTTAACTGAACTCGACGACACGAAAATTAATTTGGTTTAATACTTATGCACCCACGAATCCAAGTGAACGTATTTTTATGACACAAAAAAAAACCACGGCCGACTGAAAAATACAATGCACATGGTTTAATGCGGATAAAACTATCGGTACACGTTTGGATAATTTTTTTATTGCTCAGGACTTGTATGATTCCTTTTTAAAATGTGAAATTTTACCTTGTGTTTTTTCCGATCATGATTCTGTTGATTTAAGCCCCAATTTGCATAATGCATTACTTTGGAGGCTAAATTTAGAATTTAATGTCTCAGAAATTATTAAGAAACATGTATTGCACCGGAAAACATTTTCTTCCATTCAAGCTTGGTGGGATTTTCTTAAAGAATCTATAAGATTAGTTGCTATAGATTTTGGTCGAAGTAAACAAGGCACATTAAGTTAAATCGCGATATTAACAACTATAAATCCTTTGATCGAAGCTAAACGGACTCTCATTGAAGGAGATAACTCAGTGAAAACCACCATAGAAACGCTTGAAAGAGAAATTCGGGCCATTAATTTATCCCAAATGAGAGGAAGCCAAATTCGTAGCAGAGTCAAATGGCTTGAAGAAAGTGAAAAACCTACCAAATTCTTTTTTACGTGCTCAGAAAAAATACTGTTCAATCTATTTATAACTCCGCCGGTGTTGAAGTCTTTTCACAAGACTCCGGCTCATTTCGATTTTTACCGTAATTTGTACTTGCAAGAACCTGTTAATTTAACAGTCCAAACCAAATTTTTGAACAAACTTGAAAACAGATTAAGTGAGAGCGAAATTTTTATCCTGCGAAGGATTTTTATCTTTGGCTGAAATCACCCAAGCAATGCGTGGCCCGGTTCAGACGGATTACCTCAAGAATTTTACGCTAAATTCTGGGATCTTTTAGGCCCTATTCTGTTTGAAATTATAAATTTAGTTTGGAAAATAATTCTCTCAGTGATTCAATGCAAGGAAGCGTGACTAGATTACTTTTAATACAAGAAAGATGATAAGAAAAACCTCAAAAATTGGTGGCCTGGCCATTTCGCTACTCAATGTTGATTACAAAATTTGTTCAAAAGCTCTTACAAACAGACTTTCAAAAGTGTTACCCTCGATTATTTCAAGAAGATCAAACTTATTCCGTCCCAGGTAGGACGATTTTTGAGAATTTATTTCTCTTGCGTGACACTCTAGATTATATAAATATTACCAATGAAACTGGTATCTTGCTGTCAATATTGATCAAGAGAAAGCCTTTGACAGGGTAGAAAAACATTGGTAAACTTTTTACCAATGTTTTAAGTCGTTTTGGATTTTGCCCTAATTTCCAGCGGTGGATTTCTACATTATACTGTCAAGCAAATATGACAATTATAGTTAAGGGTTTTTTGACTAAAGAAATTTCACTCGAGTGTGGGATCCCCGGTCTCCACTTTTGTACATTTTATGTGCAGGTTTTGGCTACCAGTATAAGAAAGGATGATACTACTAAAAGTTTTCTCCTTCCAGAAGCCTGAGGAAAGCGTTCTAAAATTCACCAATATGGGGATGACTCCACATGTTTTGTAAGCAACATTTTTTCTTTAGACAAATTGTTTACTTTACTTCACAATTACGAGACAGGTACAGGGACTAAATTAAATGTGGCAAAGAGTACAGAAGCCATGAAGTTAGGAGCTTGGTGCTCACGTCCGGACACTCGTTATGGCCTGACGTGGGTGTCAAGAATGTTAATCTTGGGTGTCTGGTTTAGCAATGGTACTGCAAATGTGGAACCGGATAACTGGTTACCACGCCTTTCCAAGCTAGATTAAAATTTGAACCTGTGGAAGGGTGTGGGGTGTTTTCACTCCCACCCTATCGGCACTACTCAATACTTGGTTTTTAGTTAATGTTAAGACTAGTTTCTTTTACCTAATGGACTTCTGCTGACGACGAGAATGACATTCGAGCACGCTCATTAAGACCATACTTATGGTATATGGGTTTTTCGAAATAAAGCAACTTTTCACAATGGCACCGAGAACTCTCGGGCCACTGTAAGGGACATAAGGAATGACATCACAACACAGTTGCAAAATGACCGGGGGGTACTTTGCAAATTTTTGGGCGGGGGTGTGCCGCTGGGACTCTGAAACCCTTAACCTATACTAGACCATTTTAGCTGCATTTTGCAACCCTATTCTAGACTAAACAACGAAAAATCCTACCTTATCCTAGACCTTTTCTAGACTCACTATTTTGCAGAAACTCATTCACTATCACAGTCTAAGATACTAGGGGTTAGTAAAAATGTCGTACAGCACGCCTTACCGATTATTAAATGCTATTTGTCAGTAAACCTCGTCTAGACTAAATTCTTCATCCAACTGTTGTGAAATACAACAGTCAAAGCTTGTGACTGTAATAATTTAGCTACTGGGAACTCATCATTCATTACCAGAAATGACTGAAGTAATCATGTGCAAACCAGAAAGGATATCCAAGTGGACCAAACGACCGGAAATGAACTTTATAAATAATCCCGTATGGACTAGACTTTCAAGTGACTGTAAACCGGAACTGACCTTGTATTATTGTAACCGGAAATGAATAGCCTTAACTCAGGAAGGCCTTGTAACCGGAAATGACTAGCCTCTCAGGATAATATTGTAAACTTTAGGGATTTGTTATTGAGAAATAAAACATTTTAAAAGAAAAAAAATTTTTGTTGTGTTTAGCGGAGAAAATGGTTTGCAAAATCGTTTTTCCGTGCTTTATTTCGCGGTTTGTTACTCAAGAGAGGTTTCACATTTCTCAAACAGTAAGCTTTTATGGAATTTGTGCAGTCTAAATGTACTGTGCAGACGGTCGCGTAATAAGCTATTGCTAAAATTGAAAAGTAGCCTGGTCGTCAATCTTAATTCTAACTTTTCTTGTGCTTCCGACCTTTCACCTAAGTTAAGCTTATCATCATCGTTTCTGTTCAGAGAGCTCCGCTGTTAGGCTAAGCCTATCTATATATATTAAGTTAACTTCAAAGTCTTAATAGGTTAACTTTTAGAATTTTTAATAAGTTAAATTCAAAGTCTTGATGGGTTAACTTTTACAATTTTTAATATAAGTTAACACGCTAAAGTCTATTAAGAGGACGAGCGCGAGGGGAACGCGCCAAGGGGGGAGAGCGCGCCCTCGAAATGAACCGGCGCCTGCAAAACAGGCTAAAGCAAATGGCTTTTGTCTCTGCAAAACAGTTTACCTCCCTGGAAGTCAAGTAAAAAAGCGGATATGCTGGCTCAATTAATCTACTGTTTATTCACCCTTAAAAATAAATTAATTTGATGCTAATCAATATTAATCTGAACAAGATTTTCCATTCATCAGACAAAATCAACTACATGTATTGTAAATCTAAGTGAATGAACCCAAACCAAGAGTCCCTCGTTACTGTCACTACGAGACCTGTATACTGTTGTGCTATATCAGTCCTTATGCGAAACGGCTTATGTAAATATTTGTAACTAATTCAAATCAAGATACAAACTTGGTTGGATGATAACAGAAACATTTTAACGATAAATTAACAACTATTAACCGAAGTGGTGGATATTTACCGAGCTGCGACATAAGGTCACTTTTTTTATTGGACGTAACAATGTCAAGTATTTATTATGAAACACCACTCAATCTAAGACATTTTCTTGATTTGTTACATAACTGAAACTCTGAAATACTGCTCTTTTCAAACCAGATAAATGCTTATTGATAAATAAATATCCTCGAATGGAGTTAATAAGTAAAATACAAAAAAAAAAAAAAACAATCATAAATGAGGAAAACTCTAACCATATTAGGAATGTAACTCAACAACACTGACTGCCATACAACTAGCCAGTTCAAACTAGATAATCTTATAATTTTAATGGATCTAAAACACCTATAACAATGAAAATGGCATTCCGAGTCCATGGATGCCTCTCCGTTGTACATACACTGTAATTTATCAAGGGTTATCAAAAAGTGGAGGTGAAATGTTAGGTTCCAAATATTCCCCTCTTTTTTTTTTGGGGGGGGGGGATTATTTTAACTCCAAATTTAACTTCGAATCCGAGGTTAAAATAGAAGTTAATAAATTAACTCCATATGAGTTATGACTCCAATAAAATTAACTCCAGTGGGAAGAAGTTAAATTAAGGTTCACTCAGTTTAGTACAATTTGCGACATGTGTCATCTTTCGCAATTTCGACCACGGCGCATATTTTTTTGTTATAAAATATAAAACGCCACTTGGGATGCAAAAAAAAAAAAAGTCACTGGAGCAGAGCGTGCTCGATACACTAATATAGTATAATCAGGCATTTTCGAGCGTAAACTGAACCCGAGTTACTATTTGGTAACATCGCATCGTGTTAAAAACCATAGACTATTCATATTTACATATAACACCTGAGACTATTCATATTTACATATTAACACCTGACCTAGAATGAACTATGAACGCAAATATAACACAAGAAAGATGTTACCGCGCTTACAAGTGATTGAAAACCGTTGACTGTAATTCTAGGAATAAAATTAAAATACACATTTCTTTACGTTATTCCATAATAAGTTAAAGAAACAACTATTTAATACTCCTTTCTCAAACTGCTATAGTTACTACGTGTTATCATAACACTATGAAAACATGAAAAGGCTTTCAAGATCTCCGACGGCAATTCTTTACAAAAAGCTACATTAATTTCACTGCCAAAAATAAAAAAAAAAAATTAGGAACTTGAACTGCCCAGTGCAAGTACTTATAACTCGGAGTTTATCTACCCAGTTTGAACAACCAGTGAGTGAAAATTGAAGTCAAGAAGTAAACGTGCAACATGGTGGGCGCGCGAGGCTACAAAAATGCCATGCTTCACTGAAATAATTTTGTCATTCTTAAAGGACCCATTTACATGGAAAGAGGATGACTAGTGCTAGGATCATCCTAGCACTAAGATCATCCGAGCGCGACATGTTTTCTGCTTTCAGTTTACATGCGAACAGGATGATCCTAGCGCTAGGATCATCCTATCTGAGAGTAGGATGATGCTAGCGCTAGGATCATCCTAGTACCGCATTTTTGCATGTAAACCAAATAAACCTTCTTGGATCATCCTCTTTCCATGTAAAGAGGGCCTTAAAGATCCTACATTTTAGATTTTCAGATTTTGGCATTTTTGGCGGGAAAATGATGTCACGAACTTTTTTTAGTTTCTTGGGATATAGATGTTTCTGAAAGTCCCAATTA